>BOPP01000305.1:39934-72096 GCA_017312745.1 Gryllus bimaculatus | reverse complement strand
ACCTTCGCCCTCCACGCCACCTCGCCCACCCACGCACCTCGCCACCACGCCACCATCCGCCCCACCCACGCCACCTCACCCCACCCACGCCACCGTCTCCCCCACCTACGCGCACGCTCAACCCCACCCACGCACCTCCCCCACCCACGCCACCTCGCCCCACCCACGCCCACCTCGCCCCACCCACGCCACCTCGCCCCACCCACGCCACCTCTCCCCACCACCCTGATCCATTACCCTCCTGCAACTCTCCACAGCGCTCCCGTCCGTTCCGCGAGCCCGGTTCGAAAGCCGTTCCGAGCCCGTTCCGAGCCGTTCCGAGCCCGTTCCGAGCCGTCGGCTGTTCCGAGCCCGTTCGAGCCCGCTTCCGAGCCCGTTCCGAGCCGTTCCGAGCCCGTTCCGAGGCCCTCCGAGCCGGTCCCACTTCTTCCCACACCACCCACCCACCCGACCCGTTCCACCTCTCTCACCCACGCCTTCCGTCCCGCTTGCCTTGTTCTGCCCCCACACATCACATTCCCGCCTTCGTCGTCGTTCCGCCCCGTCCCGCCTCGACTCTTCTAACCACCGCCATCCCGTCATGTTCGCCTTGGTCCGTTTCTTCGCCCGTTCCTCCTCGCTCGTCCCGCTCCGCCCTGTCCCACAATGTCCCGCGTCGTCTTGTTCCGTCCTGACCCCTTCTTGGCCTCTCTCCTCCCTCCCTCCCACTCCACTAGCCTTTCACTCTCCGTCCCCACCCGTCTCCTCCCCAAATACTCGCACCGTTCCCGACACATGTTCCTGCACAACCCCACACGCCCCTCCCTCCCCTTCCCCTCGACGCCACCGCGCCGTCTGGGTCCTTGAGTCGCCGGGCCAGGCGCGCTGCGCTTTATTGTCCCTAAAAGCTGACTGTTAAAATAAAGAATTTACGCCCCTTCCGCCTGTCACCTCCGAGGATATGCGCCGTAATTTCCCAGCAGACGCGGCCATAACTCGCGTTTATGAAGTTAGTCGAGTGGCATACAGACCACATGTTGCGTTCACATGTTTTTAATTTTATGAAATTATTTGCGACATGCCACAGCGACTGTGGGGCCCCCGCAAGGAGAAGAAGGGCGTTTCTTGTTAAGATAATTGGAAGATCTTAGAAGATTGTACTGCGCTGTTTAATAATAGCTTAATAATATTGTACGTAGTATTGGAATGGCCAGCCAACATGCTGTGGTCACTCCAAAGTGAAACTTTGCATAACTTCGAGTACTTGGATAAAACCCCGGCACTATGTCAAAAACTTTCTCAGTTCATTAGCTTACCACACAGATGAGTCGTTGTTGCGTCGTGGTGGAAGCTATTTGGATTCAGGAGGGGTTTTCGTGGTTGTGTGAAGGCCATTATGGCTGTAATGTGACAGTTTATATTCCGCGTGCTTATGGGTCCATGACTCCAGGCTTTTAAATGTGTAAGCTAAAATGTGATTGTTGAACTTTGTTATGTAATATATATTAGGGACCTCAAGACGATAACAGAATTTGATTATGGAATTTTTTTCAATCAGTTCAAAGGTTAATGGTTGGTCGGTTCTGATGCCATATGCGTATAAGTGTGCAATTCGTTCTTTGTGTTTGATGAGATGAAGATGATAGTGACGATTTTCACATTTCGCTTTTTCCAGAATAGCACATTTACCAGCCTCTTGTTCTTCTTTCTTTTAAGTTTCGTATTTTTGTTTTTTTCCTGTTTTATAATTTCTATTCTTCGTTTTGGTCCGCATCACATTTCATGAATTCGCAGCTGAATCATCTTGATTCTCAAAAAACACATATATATTATGTCATTCACATTTAATTGCGTCAGAAATATTTGTCAATATTCTGTCAAAATTTCCAAATTATGAGTTGTTCAGGCGTTCCTACATTTTTCTCTCTTTTGTAAAGGCCAATCATCATACATTTTATCTATTTGAGTTTTTGTTAATAAAATATTGAACAAATTTAGGAATATAACGCACATAAACAAACGTTGAAGAGAAACTAACAAACTAGCTGATTAATCTTAGAAATTTGTTGATTTGATGTGATGAAACATTTTCAAAAAATTGAAAATTTCAAAAATTTTACAAATAGATTGAAAAAGTACGAAAACGAAAAAGGAGAAAAATATAATGAATTGCCTGAACCTTTTGCCTGGAACTTGCCTACTTCTTCTGTTTACGTGATGTACACTACATCTGTGATTCCTCAGGTTTGTTTTTTTTCAAAACATTTGTCATTGTTTTTGAAATGTTTCAAGAAGAAGAAAAAAAGTTGTTTGTACAACATTGTTTGATGAAATATCGCGGAACCGGGGCTGGCGACGCGCGGGACACGGCTTTGGCGGCAGCCCCACAAGGCGCCGCGGTCCGTCCGCCCTTTTTGCTGCGGGTGGGGTGGGGGTGGGGGCAAGTTTTGTGAAATAAAGCGGGCGCGGGAGTGAGGTCTCGCCGTGTAGGCGGCCGCGGGCCCCCCCTGCCTATGGCCTTCAGCCGGTCCCTCTCCCTCGGCTCAGCGGCCGGCGGCCTCTTTTTGCTGGCGGGCGACGGGGCGCGCCGCATATCGATTCCAAAGGCCTCAAGTTCCCTCTGCGGCGGCATGACGACAGATTTTCCAGCGGCCTTCACGCCCACGGGCCAGAACCCGCTCGCGGTCTCACCCCTTCCCTGCCACCGGCCCCTTCTCTGCGCCGGCCTGCGCCCTCGCCCTCGCCCTCGCCCTCGCCCTCCATCCGCCCGCGCCTTCGCCGCGCCCACGCCAGCGCCCTCGCAGGCCCTGTTCGCCAGCGCCCTCCGCCAGCGCCTCGCAGCGCCTCGGCCAGCGCCCTCGCCAGCGCCCGCGCCAGGCGCCCTCCCGCGGCCCTCCAGCGCCTGCCAGCGCCAGCCCTGCCAGCGCCCTCGCCAGCGCCCTCGGCCAGGCCCTCGCCAGCGCCCTCGCAGCGGCCCTCGCCAGCGCCGCGCGCCTCGCCAGCGCCCCTCGCCAGCGCCCTTCGCCAGCGCCCTCGCCAGCGCCTCTGCCAGCGCCCTCGCAGCGCCCTCGCCAGCGCCCTCGGCCAGCTGCCTCGCCCTCGCCATCGCCATCGCCTCCGCCATCGCAATCGCCATCGGCACCATCGCCATCGCCACTCGCCAGCGCCCTCTGCCCTCGCCCGGCCTTCAACCTCTCGCCCGGCGCCCCGCCCGCTGCCTGCGCCGCGCCCGCCGCCTCGCCGCGCCTTCACCCTCTGCCGCAGCCTCGGGCCCGCCGCCTCTTGTTCTGTCTTACCATGATTCGCTTGGTTTGAGGGGTGCCCGATTCCCTCGCCTCGCTCGACTCGTTCATCGATTTTGGAGATTGTGAATTGTGTTTTGTGCTCATTTGTGATTGTTTTTCCCATCTGGTGTTGGCTCGCTTTGCTTCATGTTCTCGAGTCGTTCTGTACTTCGGCATCCTCTATCTCAAATCAAATCACACAACTTGATCGGTTGAGATTCTTTCGTATTTCTCCTACACCAAAACGTTCTCCCCATTAGGCCAGTGATTACGTTAGCACGAGGCATTTATTAAGCATCCCACACAGGCCTTCAACCCATATAAAGTAATCCGTCTCTTCCGGTCTACTTCACTCCCTTCAGCTGCTCCCTTCTTCGCGCTCGGTCTCTCGTCCCTTTTCCGCCCCGCTTTCGCGTTTTGCGCCTCGTTACTTTTCCGTCCGCCGGTCTTGCTACCTACAATATGCCCACCTAGTAATATTTTGGTTTGTTGTGAACATAAAGTGATAAAGAAAAATAAGTAGGTTATGATAAAATTTTTGTATGGCATTCCATGCCTTTCTTGGACTGCAAAAAACAAGTATTCGTTGCAAAATAGGGAGCAATTGATGCAATGATTGTGCGAAAACTCCAAGTTCATCCCTAGTGAATCTAAATTGTTTGTGGATATACATTCCCAGCCATTTAGATAAAACACATTTATATAACATATTTTGTCTCAAATGACCATCTCACAACTTCTCTAATCAATCTAATTTTCCTGTTGTTTTAGCCTGTTTCTTGCCCCACTTTTTACTGTTTATTCTTTGTGCGTACATTTTTCTGGCCTTCCAATCTTCCCTTCTTCTTTCACTCGTCATTTTTCCCCTCTGTGGGCGTGCTGATCTCTCTGTCGGGGCGGGCGGGCGTGGAGGAGTTTTCCCGCCAAGAGGCTCGATCGCTCGCTTGTTCGATCGGCGTTGAAGCTCCCAGCGATAGACCCAGTTTAGGAATCTCAGGGTGCGGGGGGGGGGGAGTCGCAGTTGTTTCGGGATCTGCACTCCGTGTGAAGTTTCGCGCGAGCGAAAAATATGACGGTCGATAAAAATGAATCGAGAAACTCTAGTGAAAGTTGTGTGTTATCTAAGGGAATAGAACAATCAGTACGCCAATGATTCTAGATGTAAAACGATATTCATTAGTATTCTGTTGTATATAGTTGCTGAAAAAGAGTTTTATTTCATTACTAACACAACTTGAACATTTCACCAAGTGTCATTTGGTTAAAAAAAGTGAAGTTCAATGTTTCCAGATTTTTATTTTTTTATTCGTCTGTATGCTGCTGGAGAAAGAAATGATGCAAAATACAAAGTAACGCACAGTCGGTATGATTGAAAAAGCTCCGAATGGAGGATATGATATTACATTCAATATAACGGCAAATAGGACGATTCCTTGTGTACGACAGAGTATCACTGGTTTGCTAAATATGTTTTGCGTCGCTGGCCTTACCATCAGGTTGCTCCTTTCCACTTGCCTCGAAATAAAAACAAAAACTGAGTACGAATGGGTGATTTCATTATTTGGAAGCAAGCTTTTAAAACGACAAGGATCCTCTAATATGGTTCCATTCCATTTATTTTGGGATTCAATTTATGGCCCCTCTTTACTGTCCATTACAAGCGTTTCTGTTTCTATAGCTGTATGACGAAAGAAAAGCTGAGGCAGGCCTAATGTGCCAGATACGGTGAAGGGAATTCGAGTAGCCACCCTGATATAGGACGCAACATATTTTTATGACTCACATTACTTCCCGACTGAGATGGCTCAGGGCATCTTGATGTCACTGCAGTGTCTCTCACTAGTTGTTCCAGAGTTCGAGTCCCGGCAGATTTTGCGCACTAGCTGAACATTTTGCGCACTAGCTGAACATTTTGCGCACTAGCTGAACATTTTGCGCACTAGCTGAACATTTTGCACACTAGCTGAACAGCGTGGACGAGCGACTCTCTCGTGGAGCGAGTCATTCCCTTTAACTGCGCCCGACGTCGCTCGCGCGCTGCCTGCCTGGCTGGCGATTGCCCCTGCCTTGCGGAATTGGGCTCCCACCGCTCTCGTAAAATTTATGTCGATTATGTCGGATGCTGGTTGGCGAGAGGTACGTGATGTGAATCTCGCGAAACCGCCGCTAATAGTAGGTTGTTTGCAGGTCTTAAAAGCACTTGCGCAGGGGACGCGGAGGGACGGGACGGGACGGGACATGGCGCTGAGGTCTCGCGTATAATCTTATCTGGGCTGGCGGTCGTGGAGGATGACGTGACTAGGAACTTGAGAATCTTTCTTCCTGGTAGAATTGGCAAGAATATTTTTTGTAGAATCTAAAAGTCTAAAGCCAACAAATATTATGAAATTTTCTGTTAGGAAATAAAAAGATATTAGTTGCCTGAAGGAGCAAAAACGTTCAAATAATCTGGTAAAAAATACACTAAAAAATGAAATATTTTGACAAAACAATCTTCAAGAATATTAAAATACCATTTTGGTATATGGGTATGCGGTATGGTATATGCGAATGCGGATATGTAGAGCAAAGATTCTTTACATGCCAAGAATATTAAAAAGCTGTTGTTTCATAGCGTACAAATAGCAAATATCTGATGGCGAGAGCCACGAGCATTGCTTTTACGTGACAGCAGTGACTTCGTAAGCAGTGACTTACTTGAAAATTCAGTCGCAACGAGTATGTATGAGAATAGGTGGAATAATACAATCAGGTATTTAAATATTTAGTCAAAATGACAACGGTTTTGTTGTTTTTGGATTTCTTAGAGTTCTTGAGTATCTAACAAAACCGTGGACGCCTTTCACTTGGGCAGAGGCTGCATAGTTGTCCTTCAATATATGCGCGCATTGGACATTTGTAATACAGACAAGAAGGAAGAGTGCAAAGATGGAATACTTAGAGACTGAGTGTTCCAAAAGTTGACATCCATAACTAATATTTCCTCTTTATTAATGGTTTTTAAGAATTATTTGACAGCTCGAAATATTATTATAGTATTTTTTATGACATTAGGTGCGTGATAAAAAAATTAGTAAACTTTAAAAGTATCCTTAGAAATATTTAATACAAACTTTATTTCTAATAAATAACAATTAGTAGCTTGACGCTTTTAATAATTCTGTGCTTTAATTGTAAAGAAGTCGAATTCCCGTAAATCAGTGTCCCAGTTTCTGCTATTGGGGCATTGGTTTCTCTGTTGTTGCTGCTCTGCTCTAAAGTGATACAAAATATTCTTCCTGTTCAAACAACGTAAAAGCTATAGAACAGGTTAGACAGTACAGGTTATAACATGAGTTGTTCTGATATGATAACACATGAAATGGAATGGTATAATATGAAAATATCTTAAGGTAGAGCTGCAGGGAAAATGTTTAAAAAATGCAAAGGATGCGCTTCGATTCGTAAGAGCGATTCATACTTTCAAACTTAAGTCGATTTCAGGAAGCATCTACTGTAAGTGTCTTCCTTACTTGTCATGTCGTATGCGTGTTCTAGTGTTAGTTCCAAAAATGTGTTAACTAGAGGGATTTATTTTGAAAATGTATTTCCCTATCGGAGGTTTTACAAAAAATATATCTATCAACGCTATTTAGAATGTAACCCTTGTTGTGTATTGAAATGTATTGACGTGTTACATGGAACCGCAGTCTGAGTGAAATTCAAATGCAGTACAGTGTGTAGTCCAATTTTAGGAAAAACGTAATCAGTATTTACTGTAGCGTGATGTAATGTTCAGGAGCTTCGAGTTCGTTGATATCTGCCTCCGCAAGATAAAATGTGATGGATGGATTAAGGGACAAACGAAATGTCCCGGAGGCGGATCAAGTGAAGCCGCTCTGTTACATCAGCTCTCATGGAACTTGGCTCCTCGCTGTGTGAGCATATGATAGCGAGCGTGTTTGCAATGCTGCCGTATATTTTTTCAAAGCATAGGAGGTTCTGTAACTGAAATATTAGCAAATTGTAATGTACACGCTAGTCGAGTATACAGTTATTCCTGTTTTTCGTATCAATTTCTTTCTCTCGTGTTTTCTCCTTCCTATTAAAATAAATTTATTTTAAGCACTGATAATTTTTTATTAAGTGTTGATTAACGGGCAATCGTAGGCAAAAAATGTCAAAGAAATAGGATTTGAACATTATTGAAAGCGCCATACTTTTCTGAGCATTTTAGAATAAAGTTCAGCATTTACTACAACTATATGACTTAGAAATTTGAATGTTAATGATTAATGTTTTTACATGAAAACGATAGGGCATACCGTGACCCTTAACGTAAATTCTAAAACAATAATGGAATTTCCACTGAAATTGTATTTCATTTCGCTGAGTATAGCCTTCATTGTGAGATACCATTATTTCAGCTTTCTGTATATTGACATGATTCGATTTTTTAATAGGATTTTTATGTGTCCCGCTAGAAGTTGTGTAATAAGGATCTCGTTGTCTCTCTTATCACTTTGATGTAGTCTAGAACTTTTTAAATACTTGCATGGTGAGTCAGAATAAATGTTTGAAATTTTCTCTGCCATCCTTCGATATTATTTATGGTTTTCTCAAACCCGTTTAGCACAATGTCATGCACATACCAAGTATCAGGCAGAAAAAGGAAGGTATTGCTTGTTGCCTTCCTCTTGCAGGAACACCCTTGATGTAAGTCATTTCCATAACGGTAGCTATAGCTCCGTGACTTGTGGTTTCATACCAATACTTAGACTTCGATATCATTTAGAGAAACGAAGAGCGTCTCAAGAGCTGTCAAACTTCATGTTTCACAGTCAAATCTTCCTCTTAGACATTTGTTAGACTTTTAGCTAATTGACATTTAGGTGGCAGACTTTGTAGTTAGTTGATACTTTAGCTGTAGACATTTTAGCTGTGGATGTTTAACCATTATTTAATATAGCAGTAGGCCACATTTTTATAAGACATTTTTTTCTGTTAGACCTTCATACAGTTTGACATATTTCGTGTAGACCTACTAACATTGAAACCTATAGCCACATTTCATATAAAATAAACTGCGTGGAAAATGTAAAAAAACTTATTTTCAAGTCGTCTGATTTTCCCCTTGTCAATTTTATGCCTTAAATATTTTGTGTCTTCATAATAATTAATTGGGGATTGAAAGGGACCGACGTTTTAGCCTCTGAGCAAATGCGAACTCCCAACTCGACGCTAAAGTGATTCCGAAAAATGCTATTTCACCAAAATTAGCGAGTTTCATTACGTGACTTTCCTGGGACACTCAACCAGTCATGTGACCGGTTTGCGTGATCACGCTAAATGGAATTCCCAACTGCAGCTGGAGAGCATGCTACAGATTATAAATGCCAAGCTGCATCACCATGTTGGTGGCATTAATCTGTATAAAGCAGATTACCTGTTTATTTAATAGTAATGATATTTATTTAATAGTGTAATAAATTATCAAAGCTGTTTGGTATGCAGCTATAATCGAAAAAATGTGATTCAAGAGGATCCGACAATATAGGGATTACGATCCATTGTGCCGCCACTGTTCGGCAGTACTTCCATTTAAACTGAAACATTGCGGAAAAACTATAGATCACGTGGTTGCCTATAACGTGTAACGCTACGCTACGCAAACGCTATGTAGAACCGAGTCGCGGCGCGCGCGTCCGCTTGTTGACGGCGAGTCGCCAGTGCGCGTGCGCGCGGCGGGCGCCGTCTGGCGGCGGTGGGGGGGCGGCGCGGGCGCTCGAACGGTGGCGGCGGGCGTCGCGACGCCCAGCGCCAGTGCGCCGACGGCAGCGGGCAGGAGCGGCCGCGTCGCGACGCTCCCTCGGACGCTGCCGACGCCGACGCCGACGCTCGCGGGATGGCGGCCGCCTCGCAGCCTCGGAGCCGGGAATCGGGGGGAGGGCGTGCTTATTCCGTGGCTTCTGAAATGTGAAACAGTGCACTAGTGCGAACGTTACTTCATCGCTCGTGCTTCCGGGTGTGGCGTGTTTCCGTGTGATGTAATAGTTATATCGTAGTTGTGATTGTTTAATTAATGATATCCAAGTGTGATTGACTTTTGATAGTTTGTACTTAAGGTTATACAGCATCTCTATTAGCAGTTAAGTCGTCATCCGTGTCAATGCGGGATTTAAGTATTTCGTTGTGTTTGATGTTTTGGCGGCAAATTTGTTTTTCTTGAATGCAATTGCATCTTTCTTTGTGTGTAGTAGTACATTTAACAAGGGTAAAAGTTGTGGAATTTCATATCGAGAAAGCTGTGTGTTCACTCATGTGAGTTGTAAGTAGCTGGTTCTTGGAATTCAAATTAATCACGTAGGAATATTACCAATAAATCTATAGTGGAGTGTTTTATCACGAGTTGATGAGAAGGAATTTTTATTGCATTGCCATAAAAAAGAATTTTGCCTGCCTGGGGGCGAGATCTGACAGAAGCCCATACTTAGTGCTCCTGAGAGCTTTATCGCTCTTTGTTGACGCCGCTCTGTAGTTCAAACACTTTCGCTTGCCAGCGCGTCCTCAGCACTGCGAGAGCGACCAGAAGACCGAAGCCCTGCGATAGCGACTCCGGCGCCACCGCTCGTAGACGCCGCCACCGTCGTTGTTCGAAAGCATCCGCTCGCCAGCGCCTCCTCAACGCAGCCACTTCCTGCGCGGGACGACAGACGCGTCTGGTCGCCAGTGTTTATTGTCCGCACCGCCGCCACATCGCAGCAGTAGCAGCAGCGGCGGCGGCGGCGGCATCAGCCGTCATGAAGGACGCACGGCTGCCGGTCGCCTGTGAAAGGTCGGTGTCTCTTTTTGCATTTTACGGCGGGCGGATCGCTTGTTAAGACCCCCGGCGCAGGCCGGGCTTATTACCGCCCGTTTTAAGACGAGCAGCTGAAGGGTTTCCTCGTTGCGGAGCGAAAGGCGCACTGAGATGCCGGTAGGGAAAAGAAACAACAACAAAAAACAATGACCTGCTTGTTAAATTATCGCTGCTATTCTCCGTAATTGTAGCAACCGTGTACGAATTATCGCTTAGATAAAAACGAGCTTGTACTGTAGATTATTTCAAGCGTCCATTGTCTTCGCAGCTGTCTTACAAGCGCGTAAAATGCTTTATTGCGAAGGTGTTGCAGTTGTGGAAACGTGTCGCTTTGAGGGAAACTTCTCATGCTGTACAAACGATAGTGCCTGTGGGTCAGTATGAGATAACTGTGATTTATTGATGTGATGACTTACATTTTGTAGACTATAATATCGAAAGGTAATTACTCTCCAATTTCTGAACACATTTTATGTTCTCAGTCCTTTCGTATTAAAATATTTTTAAGTAATCGTATGTTTATTCTTACTCGATTGATTTAAATAAGTACTGACTGAACGTTTTACCTCATCACATTAGATAGCCATATTACTTTCATAGTTTTTTAGTTTGGAAAATTACAGCTTCCTTTTGACTCGATTTAGAAGCTTCCTTTTCACGAACTATTCCGGAATTTTAGAGAAATTACGCGAGCGACTGTGACTTCGCTATCCGAAAATAAACACTGCGCATACCCGCGTTCATTAAATGAAGAAATATCAGGGAATATAGTTTCCCCCCATCCTAACATGTTTGTTTTCATGACGTTTGGTATTGTATTAAAGATAAGACGTGTCGTTATTAGATCACAATTCATAAATTGCGTTATTTCTATGGGGGGGGGGAAGATGAATAGAAAACAACCATGAAATCGGGGCGTACCTTTCGAGGCGTAAGGGACCCATCCTCCTCGAGCTTCTCAGCGGTCGCTCGGCGCCCAGCGATTGGCGCCCGTTTCAGGAGGGGCTGCCAGTGACCAGGTGTTCGCCTCAGACGAGCGATATCTTGGCTGTGAGGGCCAGCGCCTGATGTAGAGGGGGTAGGGCTGCCTCTCAAACTGCTGACACCTGCGCAGAAGAGCGTTTTTTTCCCCCGCGCGTTCGTTTTCTAACAGCGTTCCCTGTGTGCGCGGGGCGAGTGGAGCGGGGCGCCGGCCGCGCCCGGCCGCTGCCGCGTCGCCGGGCTGCAGATAAGCCGGAACGCGCGTTTCCTAATTACCTGCGGAATGCGCCCGCTGCCGATTCGCTTTGCGCCCGCGGGACGAAATAGGACGGGGCAGGGCGGGATAC
The DNA here is from genome assembly GCA_017312745.1 of Gryllus bimaculatus. Taxonomy (NCBI): domain Eukaryota; kingdom Metazoa; phylum Arthropoda; class Insecta; order Orthoptera; family Gryllidae; genus Gryllus; species Gryllus bimaculatus. Next base: position 60,667 of record BOPP01000305.1, on the reverse strand, counting down.
GACGGGGAGAAAGAGAACAGAATAGACCGGGACGGGACGGAATAGGCCGGGGCGAGACGTGATAGGCAGGTGAGAAACAGAATAGAACGGAACGGGGCGAGATGGAATAGGCCAAGGAGGGACGGGATAGCCCGGGGAAAAACAGAATAGAACGGGGCAGGACGGGAAAGGCCGTTGAGAAAGAGAATAGAATGGGATGCGGTGGGAGGGGATAGGCCGGTGGGAAACAGAATAGAACGGGAAGGGGCGGGATATAATAGGCCGGGGAGGGACAGGATAGCCCGAGGTGGGACGGAATAGGACGGTGCGGGACGGGATAAGCTGGGGAGAAACGGAATAGAGCGGTTTGGGGCGGAATGGAATAGTCCGGGGAGGGACGGGATAGCGCCAGACGGGACGGGGATGGGCCAGGGAGGAACAGAATAGAACGGGTCGGTATAGGCCGGGGAGGGACGGGATACGACGGGTGTGTTGGGACAGGCCGGGGCGAGTCAAGATAGGAGGGGCGGGAAGCGAATACTTAACCGTCAATTATTAATAGTTCTTTCTCAACTTCATTTCGCTCTTTTATCAGAAGCAAAAGAATTTTTGAGGCAGTTTATTTCATTTTCTACTAGTAGTTCCCGAGCAAATAATTTCCACGGTGTTCAGTGTAATTCTAATCACATGTAGATGTTAATCTCAAATTTCCTTCATTCTGCATGAATTATCGTTCCCTGCAAGAATGAAAATAAAATGGCAATGTACCTCTTCGATAGCCCTGAAGAGTTTACGGCTCTGCGATTCTTCACGCAACAGTAATAGGTGTTTCGTAGCAGAGTGCAGCAGGTTTACCGACTCATTTTGCACAACACATCATGCGTTACAAATCTTTATTCCTGAATAACTTTTCTATGGCAATGAAATGACAAGAAGGAAATAAAATGGTTGAACTAGTTAAATCTCACCTTTCAAACATATTTATCATCCGAATCTATCCATCTGTTACCCAGATCTCTGATCTCCATTTTACCACATTTTTAATGCAGATATTATTCGAACCAGTCGACAAGCCATTTCTTTCATTGTATTTCTCCTCCACTGAACTTCCAGGTCGTACATGCACACTCGTCTCTTACAGTTTTTAAAACATTTTTTCAATAAATTTACAAAATTAAGAAAGGTTGTATTGCATCGCAATCGCCTGACTCGAGACCAGGATACTTCGCACTGTCTCGCCTGTCTCGCACGATGTACGCCCTCCTTCGCCTGCCTGCGGTCATTCTTTAATTACGCCTCTTCCGACCTCACGTGAGGCTTGTGAGGAAGTGTTGTTTTTCGTACGCGTGTCACTGCGGTTCAGGAAGCCACAGCTAACTTCGCCTGAGAACAGTCGCTTACCACTACTCTGCCTGCAGCTCACACGTGATGTATTTCGTTTAGAATGCCTTTTTCATTTTTTGGTTTTGTTTTGTGAAATACTATTATGTATTTTCAGTGAAGTAGATCTGATCTGCGCTAAAATGCTAGTACATAGTTTTGCTTTGCTGTACACTAAAATAAGTTATAATTTGGAAAACGTTGCTCTTTCCAAAAGAGAGCATACAAAAGTGCAGAACGATCATTGTTGGTATATGTGATACACTTATCTAAAACTTTGATAACGTTTGGTGTTTACGTTTTAAAGACAACATTCAATTTTGGGTCTAGTTTTATTGCGATTTTTAGCTGTTAAATTTCAATAATTATAAAATGAACGAAATCCGGAAAAAATATTAATTTCTTCTGATACAAATAGGGAACTAGTTTTGATGCTAGTTTTAATAAAAGCTAATATAATATAGTCCTTTTTTGTGGATGACAGCTGGTGTTTCATTACTAGTGTTAGTTGTCGTTGAATATTAAGAGAAAAATGTTTGCTTCTGTCGAAATAAACCTCACACGCAGATCCGCAAGCGGTAGTAACAACCTCCGGCGAAGCGCTCGCTGCCACTTCGATGGCGTGGAGGTGCCAGCGGGAGGTCCCACGGGCGCCTTGCCTCGCGAACCGTGTAACTCCCGAGCCGCTCTATCGGCCGTCATCTGCCCCTCACCTCACTTCTCGTCGCACGCGCCGCCCCGCGCGGCCCTTATCGCCGGCCCGGAATGCAATTAGCGTGGGAAGAGCAACTCGTTAGCCTTGCGACGCGCCGGCCCCCGCAGCGGCCCTCCGGTGGCGCCTTCGGAGGCGAACGCGCGCGCGCTGCTGATTAAATTCTTCGGCGAATACTGGCGCTCGGAGAGAACACTGCCTTTCGAGAAAATGAGGTGGTTATTTCTACAATTTGCAAAAAAGGGACATGTCTATCTACAATAAGAAAATAACATAATGCAATTAAAGCCAACCAAGAGAGGGAGTGAAGGAGAATAAGGGAAGAAGGAAGTGCAGGATATGGAGAGAGAGCGAAGGAGGGGGAGTGTGTGTATGTGCGTACGTGTGTGTGTAAGAGAGAGGGAGGGAGAGAAATTTACATTATGGAGACAATCTTACTGAGACTTACGAAATGCCTCTCTTGGATGTCATCTGCTGTTTCTATTATTATTTTCAATAGCCGCCTTCGCCTTAATATTTCTTGTTTCTGTTCCAAAATCAGAGATAGAAAACAGTTAATTATAGAGATAATGCTTTGAGAAAAAATGCTGGGTAGTAATGCTCCTAATAACAATTTTATTTTTAGAATCTTTATAGAAAAAAGAAACACAAGACATTGCCAGGACATCTCATTAAAATGGAACAAACTAAAGTATAAAACTTGACTTATTATCAAATAGATCTTGCTTGTTCGTATTATGTCCTAATATTGGCCTTTTTGTTGAAAAGTCTTAATTATCTCTGCCTTCTCATTTCTATATTTCATTTCTTAATAAAGTGGATTTAAATGAACTAAGCTCTCGTAAAAATGTTCCCCTCGGTCGGAGCAGGTACTGCGCTGCACTGCGCGATGGCGAGGTGCTGGCGACGGCGGCGGCAGCGGCTGCGTGGGCCGAGCTCATTAGCATTATGTTAATGCCCGCGCCGCCACGACAACACAGAAATCACATTACTGCATGGCCTGCGCTGCTTTACAGTCTCCTCATAAAGGCTCCGACGGAATGGAACCTCTGCCGCCGTCGCCGCCGCGTCCTGTCGTTGGATCTCCTGCCCGGACTGTCGCTCGCTGCCTCTCGCTCGCTGCCTCTCGCTCGCTGCCTCTCGCTCGCAGCCTCTCGCTCGCTGCCTCTCGCTCGCTGCCTCTCGTTCGCTGCCTCTCGTTCGCTGCCTCTCGCTCGCTGCCTCTCGCTCGCTGCCTCTCGCTCGCTGCCTCTCGCTCCCTATCCATTTGGACTGATTCTTTGCTGTTTACATCTCACAGTTGCTGTATTCCTTCTTCTCCTCTCTCCGCTTCCTGTTATTCTCTCCCTCCATTTGACTGTGGTTGCTCTTTTTACCATTTAGTTATGTTCGACGTCTTTTGGTTTTGGCCTGAGGAAGACCACGTCATTATAGGGGGAACGTTAGCTACTCTACCTACGACGCGACGTCATCGCTAGGAAGAGAGAGCATTCCCATTCATGTAATTGTTTGTTCATCTTCATTCCATTTCCCTACGTTTTCTTCTGTCCCTGTGACATGTTTATGTATTATCTTTGACGGCAATAAATAATCATCACAATGATAACTCATTGAAACTAATGTTTACAGGAGAGTAACCTAGACCAGCTATGTTTAGATCATTTGAAATGATCTAATAGCGTCAATAAACAGATGGCTGAAATTTTTGATGTTATAGGCTGCGCATTTATTGCATGTAGAATTACACAACGTATCTTTGTAGGGTTTAATATTTTATGAAATTTACTTCACCATGTTCGATAATACACGTACGACGATAATTCAGAATCCAGAAGAAATTAAACATGTCTGATTGTAGACGAATGTAGGGAATGATTAGCGGAATTCAGTAAAGTAATTATCTATCTCATTTTCATAAAAAAAAAGGTCAGCACATTCTCTCAGGCCAAAGATATACTTTCTTCTTCTTTTTTCTTACACTATTTCCTTTCTCGCCTTAATCTTTCACTTTATTCTTAAGATGAGGAACTTGTAAATTTGGCCTTTCGTGTCACCCAGCCTTATGCCCATATTAACGACTCTACGCGACTCTGAGGGCCGTCGTCCTGAATCCGCGACGTCTGCGCGTAGTTGTCGCCTCCGTTGTCGATGTCTCAGACCGCCGACTGCCGCGCCGCCGTTAAGAGCAGCGCGCTGCTCTTGTCTTCTGTTTGGCGTCGTTGCGCATTTGTTTGCGCGCCGTACCGCCTCTGCCATCGCGTTTCTGTGTGTGGGAGGGAACAGTGTCGCCTTCTGCCGACTCGAAACGAAGTCGTTTGCTCCAAGGAATTTTGAGAGAGACGTTCCGTCTTTAAAAGGAATGCAATTTTGATCTCTCTTGTTTTATGCTCGCTTTGACATTCCTTTTCAAGTGCAATGTGCGGAATATTCTGTTGGAAAAAATAGTTACAATGACGTACGTTTGAGAAAATATTTGGGAGTATTGCGTAAACATTTACCTTTGATGTAATTTAATGTATAGATAATTTAATATTTACTATGATAAATAGTATAGTAATAAATATAATATTATAAATTACTATTATAAATAAATAAATCATAGAGGAAATTGTTATAAGTATTTCCAATCATGTTACAACTGCAAGAAAACAATTTTTTGTAGGTAATTTTATTAACTCTCGATGGGCAGGACATTCTTGCTGCGTTTTTAATTTCATTCATTATGATTTTGACACCCCTCTCTTGATTACTCATTTGTTATGTATTTGCACACTCCCGTAATCGCCGTCTCAATTCTCAGCGAATCCGCGATGTTTTATTCTACTTCAGAAGTAGTCCACGAGTGGCTTTTTCATTCGACACAAGTTGTGGTCGAATGAAGTCGTAGGCTTCCGCGGCCAGAGTCAGGTGCATGATCTTGGCTGTTCGGGTGTCGCCGCGTCGAAGGCTGTGTTGCCGACGTTTCGACCATCTTGTCGTGGTCTTCCTCAAATTATTAAGCATACTAGCCTTGAAGAAGACCACGACATGATGGTCGAAACGTCGGCAACACAGCCTTCGACGCGGCGACACCCGAACAGCCAAGATCACGCACAAGTTGTGGCTCTATGTGACCTTCTTTGCTTCAGTGCGAAAATTGACATGGGAATTGGGATATTCTTTTGGTTATGTTCTAAAAATGTTCGATAACTATTGATTCTCTTACGTTTGACTTTTTAATAAATATAGGATTGCTTTGTCGTAGAAAAAAAGTCTGTTGTTTGCCTTAAATGACACTATTGTTGTTTTGTGTGTGAAAAGTGTGCGTATAATGGAAATCACGTAAAAATGATATTACAATCATTTGTTACTTTGCGGTGTGGGTATTTTTCTAACTATCCTTAGGTGCATTGTATTTCCAAATGAAAAGAGAAGGTATCCTGTTCGTACAGTATAATCTGCTGAACAGGTTTGCACACCCCATTGAATTACAATCTGTAAGATATAATATAAAACATCATTCGTCAGTTTCCTTTCCCACACACAGACAATTCATTATTATGTTTAAAAGTTAAGTTCCTTGCAACAACCATTTTGTCAATTATCACCCAGAATATCTTCTCACGTCAGTAATGTAATAATTACTTTTTTTATTTTAATAAGGACCTATTAAAGCTCTGTCGTAGTGACAATCACCGTACTGTTTATCATGAAAGTTATCACTACTCCTTGTCCTCGCGACTAAGACATAGACTACATAATTTCCTCAAGTTGACGTGATAAAATAGTACCTCAGATTCTGTGTTGAAATGTATGAAGCGTAACACAACCAGGTTTTGAGGAAAAAATGCGGGAAGTGAGATTAAATGAACATATCGGGCGCGCAATTCCATCCAACTGTTGGGCCACGGGGCTGGCTGTTGCATTGTTTCTCTGTGTTGGAATCTCGCGCAAGCCATGTTATCTCAGCTAGCTTGAGAGGTCTCGGGTTCGACCTCAGCCAAGAGTCTGAAATTTGCTTGTGTCGGGGGAACTCATTGGTCGACAAGTCAGTGGTTTCCGTATTTTCTCTAATCACTTCTAGGCGAATACCAGAGCGCAGCCTTTTACAACGGTTGACGGAACACTCTCAATCTTGCCATTCTCTTTCATTCTCTTCCCTTCCGTCTCCTCCAATCCGGACTTGCACATAGTGGGGGAGTACGTTTCTTATTTTCCATGTAGGTTCTAAGAAAACACAGAACACGGAGAGATCTTTACCCTTAAAATAATGTGTGTGGACAAATAATGTTGATAACGAGTAAATAAGAATTACATTCGAGAGAGAATGTTGTAAACAATAAAGCATGAGAAGTATTTTCACAGATAGTAATGTTTCTTTTTCTAGTCGCTTGACTTTCACGCCTTTTAAATGAAAAAAAAAGTGTTTTAAAAACTAAAATACATTTTTAAAACGTTCTAGATGTTTGAAGTTTTTAAGATTGGCATTCCTGAATATTGCTCGTTTCGCGGCGCCGATCGCGCGCGCGTGCGTGCGTCGTGTGCCGCGCAGTGCTTCCGCCTGCGACGCGTGTCGTGTGCCCGCGCGCGCGCAAAAAGAAGCGTCGTTGTTTTGATGTTTACGGACGGCTCGTTGTGTTAATTATTACGCTTTTTCCCCCGGGGGCGAAACGCCGCGCCCCTCCCGCCCGGCCTCGTCGCGTCGCGCTTTCCCGTGCACGCCGGCAGAGCTCGTAGTGTCCCGTAATGGGAGATGGCAGGTGAGCGTTAAAGGTTACATTAACGGCGCCAACAGGAGCAAAACAGACAGGCAAGGCGGAGGCGAGGTGGTGGCGAAGGGGGGAGGAGGGACCGGCCGGTCCAGTTTCCAGCGCTGTGCGGTGCATCGGGCGAGCACCCCCACTTGTGCTTCTCTCACTCGCCGTCGCCGCTCATTGTTGCAGCTATGCGTCTTTGTGTTTTTTGGATTTCTTTCTTCCCGCTCCTCGGCTTTCTAGCTTTCCAGGGGCTTGAATCGTGCAGTTCGTATCCCATTGAGGGCGTACCGTACTGTACAATACTTCTCACTATACTGCCCATTTATGGTCTGCCCTCTTTTTTTATGTTGTTTATCGATATATATGTGGCAATCGCAAAATACGTGATAAATGAAATGATAAAAAAATGTACATCCTCTGGTCTGTTTTCCTTCATTTGTAGAAAAAATTGGTCCTACATTCACTACGTTTTATTATTCTCATCCTATGTGTATCCTCATTCATTACTTCTGTCGCTAATAGATCTACTACCCCATCGCGCTACCTTCTGTTGGGCAGGTTATACTTATCACATGACAGAGAAAAGAGAAAGGCATTTGTCAAGACGATTCAAAACTTTTGAAGTCAAGAACATATTTCAGCTGTAGCTCTTCGTACTATTACATACTATCCCTATCTGTATCCGGTTGTGCGTTCCTGGAACAAGACTTGCAATGTATTGTTAAGAGCAAATCCCTTGTACATGTTTCTCATATGATCAATTTTTTTTACGCTCAAGTAGGGCAAACACAATTGGGGGTCTCCCTTGTTGAGTAATAGTCCACAATGTTTCGAATGTATTCTGCTTATTGAAGAATGTTCGCATGAGAACTGTTTTGTTGGATTTCAAAGAAAGTGCATTTCAATTTTTTTTTTAAAGAAATAGAGAAATTGCGAGTTCAGTTGAAAGCGTGACGTAAGTAAACACCTCAGGTTTTTTAAGATTCGGAGATTGTGGTTTCTTTGCGTACGACCCTTTGATGACTTAATTATCAGTCCCATGTACACACATCTCCTTTTTGATTTGGTTTTAGCAATACTTCGCTTTATAGTGACAATACGTGGAAATGTAAGATGACACGTGAAAATTATCCATAAATGAATGACGTCGAGGCATTACCATCAGGATTCCAGATCTTCTGAGTTGTCAAAGAATTCATCCCGCGGTGCTAGGCGACGGTCAACTGTTCGCGAATCTGCCAAACAAAATTGGTCCTTGATGTATCCTTTGACTCGCCCGAGCGGGCGAAACGGGCGTCTAATGTAATTCTGCCCCGCTCTGTTGCGCTGCCGCATCGCATCGCATCGCATCGCATCGCATCGCATCGCATCGTATCGCATCGCTTCCCGCGTAGAGGCCTCCGTCGCCGGAAGTTTGCTGTTGTTTCTTGGGCGCCGCGAGGGGCGGGGCAGCGCTGCCGGAGGCTGTGCCCTCCGCCGACAGCCGTGGCACGCGTCGCCCCAGTTTCAGCTTCCTAACCACACTTCTGAACACGTTGTCGAGCTTCGCAGCTTGCCAATATTTGTTATTAATTATGTTTTCTCTGTTCAAACAAAAACACTGTTCAGCCGCGAATCGAACTCGGAAGGCCTTAAGGGGATAAAAACTCCGACGGATTGTACTGTATATTTCACCATCTACACACAGTTGGAAGTTTAAAAATTACGCGGGAATACGTTACCCCGTTTTGTAATTGCCAAATACGTAGTTTCGTAGTTGCACCCCGTAACTACTAAACATGACGTGAATGTTATAAATTATGCTGTGACTATTCAGAGAATTGACTGCCCCATCGAGTCCATTTGAAATCTGTTCGAAAATTGAAATCCGTTTTCTCAGTGTTTGTAGTTTCGACGTTAGGAATTTCGGAAACGATGCTTGCAAGTTGTGAGCATGCTGACCATCTTTTTGAGTTGTCTCGGAGATTTTAGAGCCCGGTTTTAAATCAAATATGAGCATTTTTGGAATGCATACTTTTGCCTAAAATGCAATACCGTGTCACAAACGTAAGAAAATGAAATATAGCGATGTCTTTTGTAGTCGTGTTATTTTGTAATAAGATATAACGCTCGAATTAGTATTCTAATGTGATAGCCACACATATAAATGATTGCTCATATTGCAAGCAGTATAAACAATGAAGTTCAATTCCCCACCGCGAAGGTGCCTAATGGTATCACCTATTTTAGGATTCTCGCCTCTAGGTCTTCCCATACTTGCTGACAGAAATTCACCCTGCAGCGGTGTCTGTCATTTCATGTGTTTCTTGTTAGAGCGGGAATTGTGGGAGGTGTTAATTTTGCTGGATATTAGCCAGAGTTGTGTTACTTGCCCCGCGCCTGTCAAATCACTCAGGATTTTCCGCCCATCCAAAATCATTTGCTTCCAATCTTATTAGAAACCGTGTAGTATGGCTTGAAACCAGTATGCTTCACCCACGCCTCTGGGGCCAGCATAGTATCGTTATCAAAACCGATATCTTCTATTTACATTTATCATGCAAGAATATTCATTCTTTACTATGACGAAATGATACAATGAGTATCTCAAAGAAACTCACCAGCTGAGATGGTACAAGTCAGTTGTCATTGCAGCGTATCTGTGTTTGGTCATCTGGGTTGTCATCTGGTATTGAATAGATAGCAAGGTCGATTTCACCCGCAGTCAGAAGGAGAATTCACGCGACCGGCCGGCTGCTCTGATCGGTATTTTTCCTGATTTTTTTCCAATCAACACCGGATGAATGCCGGAGCAATACCCTAGTGAACGGGCCATTGATCGCACGTGGTCTTTCTTCCTCTTCCCTTATACATACATAATACATACACTTGAATTTACTACAATACCATGTATGTGGAGAGACCACAAGTGTTCCCGGCTGAAGCGGTGTTTCGCTGGCGGAGATTCCTGGAGGAGGAGAAACTCCGGAAGCCGCTATTTAGGTCGGCACAGGATCTAATTCCAACGGGAGAGGAACAACTCCCGGGATCTAGCACGCTTCCTGGAGTAATGACCATAGCAGATGGCGCGCCCGGATACAGAAAACGATCGATCAATTAACCGAGAAGCCAGCGGGGTCCCTCGTAGCCCACCATCATTTCCACAGTACGTCTCGAGCGGGTTCGAACTCTGGTAAGCGACGCTGGAAGGTGAGCGAACCTGTGCGCCTCGCGTGGCCCGTTATCCCCGACGGTAGGAGAGCGCGTGCGCTCGGGCCGCGCGCTCCGGAGAGCCACACGCCGCGCTGCGCCCCGTCGCGCGCTTCTTGCCGTCGGTGGCGCTGGCGGCGCTTTGCGGCGCCTTTTGCGGCGGCGCGCGCGCTCGTTGCCCCGGAGAGAGCGTGCGTGATTGTCCCCGGACGCGCCACCCGCTGCTGGCCGCTTTGTTTTGCGGCGCGCGGCTGGGGTGGGCCGCGGCGCTGAGGCGGCTTGGGAGGGCTGCGGCGGAGCGGGATGGGGTATACGCGGAGAGAGGTGGGAGAGAGAAAGAGGTGGGGGAGAGAAAGAGTTGGGGGAGAGAGAAAGAGTTGGGGGAGGGAGAAAGAGTTGGGGGAGAGAGAAAGAGTTGGGGGAGAGAGAAAGAGTTGGGGTGAGAGAGAAAGGGGCGGGGAGACAAACGGTGTGTGTGGCGGTGAGCGCGGGACAGCGGGCGGGGGCGGAGCCAAGTAGAGGGGATTGGGAAAAGGGGTATCAGTGCTGAGTGAGAGAAGGGCTGCGGAGGAGGGGCCAGGCAGGGTGAGGTGAAGCGCGGGGAAGACGGGTTGAGGAGGAGGGGTTCAGTGCAGGGGAGAAGCGGGCAAGAGCGGGGTGAAGAGGAGGGGATGAGTGTGGAGCGCCCAGTGCGTGGTGGGACCGAGCGAGGCGGGGCGAGGCAGTGGGCGGAGCGAGTCATAACGCTCAAGTCGTTGCGGTAGTTGCGATGTGCCGCGAATGTGGATGGCCGGTTGATGGGCAACTGCAGACGGAAATGCGTTGCCTCAATTGGCACGCTAGTTTTGTTTCTTGGCTGTGAGGAAATGCTTGACAGGTGTTGGAATACTCAACACTTTTTATACCTCATTAATTTCGTCACAAGAAATGAAAATCGAGAAATAAGATAAAAGAAATAAGAAAAATGAAAGGCACCGATACAGATTTGTCCGCTGAAGCCTTTAGTATTCAAGCTACCAACGCTATTAGGTTCTTGCGTTCAGATGTCGGCTGATTGCTCGAAAGAACCGTGTGTTTAATATCGGCGAGTTGTGGCTCCTGCCGTATTCGACTGCTATGACCAGTGGTTTCCGTGGTTTTGCTGATAATTTCCAAGCGAGTGGTGCGACACCCTGGTGAACAACCCAGCGACAGCGCGATTCTACATTCTCTACACTGATCCCATTCGCATCCTTAGAACTGAGTGGACGGATCGATCACCTAATCTCGTAACCCCCCCCCCCCGGACTTTGAAAATCTCCTGGCAGCGTCGGAGATCCGGATACAGCATACTGACAGTGAATTGCCAGAGGCATCTGTTAGTTAGTGGTGAGATATATTCTTCTCCAATATACTGTTTAAATTGCTTACATTAAGTTCTCGTATTTTATTTTATGCTCCATTTCTCTTCTGCTTCCATCCTTGGAAACAACAAAGCAGAAAAATAGCCAGTGAAGACATGGACCCTAGTAAATAATGATGCATTTTCAATGCATATTGAAGTATGTTTTAAAAATATATTTCACCCTACATATTTTGAGTTTGACCAGTAACATGCGTAACCTCTTTATTTCTTGCTACAGTAATACTTCGAGATCGTTTGCCCAGTGCATGTTCCATTTCTTTTTATGAGCGAGCCATTGCGTATTAGCATTCGATTTCGTCTAGAGAGCAGTGTGGGAGTTGTTTGTTGCGGAGGGAGTGCGCCTCCGGATGGGGGAGCCGTGGCCGCTGGGGTCACTGCCTTGTGGAACCCCGCAAGTCGCGGTGTTAGTGGAGCGCGTCGCGACGCGCCGTGGCGCCCGCCAGCGCCTCGCACCTGCCCGCGCGCCACCTGCCGTAAATCATCCGCAAACAAGCGCCTCGCCTCCCCTGCCTCCCTCGGCCGGCTGCTTAATTAGCGGAAAGTCGCCTACGGCCGACGAGAGTGTGGCGGGGTTGTGGGCAGCAGGGAAAGAGGGGTGGGTGGGGGTACTCATGAGTGACACGGGGGGCAACGGGAGGAGGAAAGCCGGGCAGATTGCAGGTAGATGGGGAAGATATGGGTGGGGAAAAGGGGCGGAGAGGCATGAGGAGAGGCGTGTGCAGTGTGGCATTCGAAGGACGAGGCGTGCTGGTCGGGGTGGCCGGTGTGCATGGGGGTGGAGCGAGTACGATTGGATGTGTGGCTCGGGGTGGAGCGAGCAGGACGGCGGAGTGTACGAACCGTTGGTGGGACGGCTGATTGAAGTGAGATGGAGCAGGGCAGAGTCAAGATAGATGGTGAGGATTAGGGTTGGGCGGTGCGGAGCAAAGTCAAGAGGATGGAGTAGGCGGATGCAGATGGGGTGGTGTAACGCTGGGTGCAGCGGTTGGATGGCAACCGGGCAGAGTGAAGCTAGGCGGAGAAGAGAGGAGGCGGGGAGAAGTGGAGGGGTTGAGGTGGCGTTGGTGGTCCATGAGGCGGAGCATGCAATGTGAAGCTAGGCGGGAAAAGAGCAGCGGAGCGGGCCAAGGCCAGGCGGAACGCCATGGTTGGAGTGGCTTTGGTCGCCACGGGTGGCGCAGACTGACGCTAGGCAGGAAAAGAGGAGAGGAGCGGGGCGGGGCAGGGCGGGATAGTGCCTGGTGAAGCAGGGTCAAGCGGTCTGTGCTTGGCCGGCTGCGGCGGCGAGCGCTGTCTCGGGTGCCGCATCCATATGCACGCGCCTCGCCTCGCCTGGCCTGGCGTGGCGTGCGATGCGCGATAAGGCGCGGCCCGCGCCGCCAACAGGTGGCTTGCTATTCGCGTGCGGGGGGCGCCGCGTCGCGCCCGCGCTTATCGCCCCGCACGCGCACGCGCACGCGCTGGGAGCCCAGGCGCCCCGCGGGCCGGCAACGGAGATGCGCGAACGCGCCCAGGTGGCGCCCCCGTGCAAGACGCGCTGTTGGCCGGAGGGCGGGACGGTCTGAATAAACGGGTTAGGCTTTACTGACATTCCCACCTTACCCACCCACATTCTGGCTCAGAAGCGTCAGATCTGAACGTGATGGCTAAGCCGTTGAAAGGTGGTTAGCAAAAAGAATGGCAACACCCCACCAGTAAACCTATGACAGGGAATAAAACGTATGTCCGTCGCACAGGTTGCGGTTTGGAATCGCGCCCTGGGCAGATTTCTTTATCACATATTGTTGTTAAGTTGTACAAGCTGACATGAGGAGTAAAGGTTAGTGTACTGTAGGAAAATGGGATTGAATTCCCCTTCAATCCATCTGCAGTAGAATGGGCGGGTGTGCGCTAGAACACGACGACCCTAGCAAGGATTGTAAAACAAAAGGAGTTAAAAAGGAGGAATATTTTGATGTTTATTTGTTTTATTGGAGAATATTACTCCGTTTAAGGTTTCAAACTTGTATGTTGCCAGTAATTGTTATATATTTCCGTCATTGGTTACGTTTGGGTAATAAAGTTGCAAAGTTGCAAAAGAGGTTTGCATTTCATAGAAAGGTAATATTCTGCTAGTGTTGTCTTCGGCCCTATAGGTAACGGCGCCACGCAAACATAAACGCTACCATCACCACCCCCTAACGCCTGCATTGTCGCCGTCACTAGCACCACCGCCCCTCTGCCGCCACCGTTACCACTGCCAAACTCTACCACTGCCACTGCCACTGCCACTGCCACTGCCACTGCCACTGCCACTGCCACTGCCACTGCCACTGCCCCTTCCTGTCTTCTCCCCCACCGCCTCCGCCTCCGCGCCCCATGAGCGGCCGCGTGGAAAATTTGTATTGTGCTTGGAGGCGGCTCCCCGTGTTACTGGCGGCAGACGCGGCCGGGAGGCACGAAGCACAATGCAGTGGCCGCTTATCGCCCTCATTACTCCTAGTGAAGACGTCTGCGGAGCGTCCGAGGCGGCGTTAAAGCGATACACGCGTGCACGGCGTATCGCGGCCTTCGTTTGTTCTGGCCGTGCTCTTTGCATAAGCGGCCGCCGTAAGGGTAGTTTAGGGCAATTTTTTGTGTAAGGTTTCGTTATGACCGGATATTGCACACGTTGATATCGTCATTTTCTTACGCTCGTTAACTGCTAATTTGAAATGCTTTTACGGTTCCAGCATAAACAGAAAATGTTATTATCATTGAGATGCACCATTCCTCTTCCTTTCAAAAGTACCTTCTTAACCCTCGCTACTGTATATAAAAATACGGAAGTAATTTTCAGCCCAGTTTTCATTCTCTTTCGCTTGTCATATTTGTGATATCCTGTTTTCTTCGCTCTGACACATCAGTGTGATTTATGATGGGTGCTTCGTTTCATCGGTGGAGTTTTCAGAAAGAAGCAGAGGATTGATGAATAAATTATACAATAAGAATGTTGATTCAGAAAATCTTGAAGTTCTTGAATCTTGAATGTTCCGGAGCTGTTTCGCAGATTTTACTGTTACAAAATTTGTAATTCGCTCTCCAACAAAGAAAACCTTCCGATATATGAGAACGAGATGCAAATTAACCATATATTAGGTATATGACAGTCAGTGTCCGGACTAAGGCAATGATGACGCATAGTGTTACTTATAAAAACAAAAGACTTTCCTTGATGCATTTTTTCTAAACTGTCAACAATGGTACTAACTGTGGCAAAACAGTTTTGATGGTAATAAAATGACTTGAATACCTAGAAAAAAATTAATGGCACTAATTCTCGCCTCATGTAAAAAGTACTAAATATTTTGTTTATTGAAAAAATGTGAATTCTTTACCATTTCTTATCGATTTTAGTAAAATAACTCTAATTGGAATATATTTTAAGTATCTTGCGGAGGTGAGAGACAGTTAAAAAACTCAAAGAAATTGAAACTGATGAAAATGTCAATTTAATTATAACAAATGACAATATCGAATAATAATAAATACGAAATATACTATATTATGTGATTAAAGCTATTGAGCACCCGCTCACTGTAAAGATGGACGATGCTCCACTTTTATCGTTTCGACATGACTCGTATATTTTGCTACAGTCATCATAGAACAGGGAGGCCACTTTCTGAAAATCACGAAAACACAAAATCAGAGAATTTATTTTCTGTAGAAAATTCATGAAATTTTTAGATGAAGATTTAAAAGTCAAGGAAAATTTTAGAATCAGTGAAAAATAAAAAAAAATATACACTGGAAAACTGGAAAATGTCTTTTTCTTTTCTGCCTTTCTTCTTTCACGAAATGAGTTACCACCCTGTGGAAACTTTAACTACCACACATTCAAGTGACGGAAGGATGAACTAAAATAACGAAAAAGACCCTTCTGCGAAACAGCTTTAAAACAGAACAGCTTTATTTCTAACGGAAGCAAGAAAACAAACGAGACACGCCAAAAGCAATATACTGGCACAGCATTCCGAGAAACAAGGCCGCCTCCACAATATCACGGACATGAAAATCTCCGTGAAAACGCGTAATGATTGGAGCATTGCGCTCGAAGCGCTAAGCAGAGTCTGTCCGTGTTTGCTTAAGCGCGCTTGGCGTGCTGGCACGGGCACGGGCACGGGCCCGGGCGTGCGCCCCCGCGGAGGCCCCTCGTGGGAGCCTGCCTGCGCGGAGCCCGCGCGCCCCCTGAACCGGAACTCGCCTTCCCCAAAATTACGCCCGGGACGCCAGTCGGCCTAAGTCGCTGCTTTCGCGCGCCTCCCAGGACGCCCACGTCGCGGCGGGCGCCCTTTGTCTGCGCCGGCCGGCCGCCGAGCGTCGCCAGCGCCGTGGAGAGCGCCTGACGCGTGAGAGCTGCCTGGGCACACGCGCCCGACTGCCGCTCGTTGGCGCTCGGAAAGGTACCACTTACTGCGCCGACGAGCTTCTTTTTTTTTTTTTTTTTTTTCTAATTTGAGGCTTCATGTTTTGGAATCCCCGCTCCGGCCTGTGAGTTTGAGCCAGTTCCCAATAAGAGACTGGGTTTTACGTTGAATCGCAGTAGTATTTATTCAGGTGTCGAAGATTATAATTTACCGTCAGAAATGAATTTGCCAATCTGTAAATCAGGCAGTGAAACATTTAACAAACTTTTGTAGATCTCTTAACGATATAATGTTTTGCAACTAAAGTGTAACTCACCGAAAATCGCTATCGAATTAGCTTATTCATGTGAAAATTGAATTTTGAACGTTTCCCTTGCCATCTGCGCAAACAGATACTTCCAGATGGAGCCTAGTAGGATGCAATCGACATTCGTTGCGATGGTGGATTTGGTTCGTTGAGCTTGTTGGAGATATTGAAGCGGTCTTTTGCTATTTGTGCTCTGGAACTTAATAGTTGATGGAACATGCTTTCTCATGAAACAGCAGAGGCCCAATTGAAGGAAAGCACCATTACGTGTGATCCAGAACAACGGGGTCCCGATAAAACTTGTGTGCGTTAGTTGAAATTTAAAAAAGGAAACTACCCTGCTGTAATTTTTGTAATGGATTATGGTTAGAAATCTCCTATTTGCGAAAGAAGGAATTCATTAAACAAATTGGCGTCCTGGGTAACTAGGAATGCATTGTCAACAAAAGCTTCTTCGCATACGGAAATGAAATAGAAACTAATTAACTTACTTCTCGTCGTGGAAATGAATAGAAACGCAAAGGGAAGAGCACAACAATTAGTATTGACTACGACCATCTTCTCTTTCTCTGCACTGATGCAATTTTACTTGGGATCGTTGGAAAAAAATTGTGTATATATAGCTTCTCTCTGAGCATATCAAATGAATAATGGCAAAATAAGAAAGTTATTGTAAGACCAATGTTCTTTTATTCATGAACTTGCATGCTCTTTTCAGTTTATGTCAGTTTTATGAACTGTGAATGTTTGATGGATTTCAATTTCGTTTAATCATCGAAGAATCAAGTTATGCATCACTATCGACTGGCGGCAATTGAGCTGAAATTATACTACAAGATGCTGAGGACGTCTAAACGTGAATAGCCGAACAACTCATAACCCTTTCCTTCGTGTTTCAGAATTTCTAACGTCTTCGGTTGGAAACCCTTCGATTTTCGAACTGATCGACGCGTTTGACTTCCACGTAGACAGTCTCTCATTTCTTGCCTATCGATGTGCTTTCGGTGTTTCTTACAAACTACACGTTGTAGTTGGAACTATCCTGTTTCCAGCGTAGCTGCTTTCTTATTTTAAAATTAGACTCGTTTTAATACGAAGCGTCTTCACTGTACTTACACACGAAGGAACTAACTTTATTAGCGGTGTATCCGCCGTGGTAGGATGGGAGAGGAGGAAGGCGCAATTAGAAGAGGGAGGTCGTTGCCTTTGTGCGCTGCAGGCTGCTGTTTCCTTCCTGCCGACGTCGCTCTGCTAACGAGAGCGCTGACGTTCCCTTTTGGCAGCCCTTGCCCCCCACCCACTCCACCTCCTCTCCCCTCCTCCTCGCCTCTTTCCTCACTCCCATTGCCCTTCCTTTCCCTCGCTACCTCTCTTCCCCTCCTCTCCCCTCACCCACCCTCCCGACCTCCACCCCTTTTTTTTCTCTCCTCGCCAGAACTTATTTCTCTCCCACCCTCTCCAAACCCCTCAATTCTTCTCTTTCTCATTCCCGCCTCCCGTTCCCAACCTCTCCACCTATTCTAATTTATATATATAATATATATATATATATATATAATATATATATATATATATATATATATATATATATATATTATATATATAATATATTATATTTTATATATATATATATCATATATATATATATATATATATGATATTATATATATATATATATATATCAAACATACTTGTGTTGAAGCCGAACTGAAATTATCCGTCTCTCCTTCACTCCCCCGAAATTCTTTACAGAATTCTCCCTGCGTCGTAATATTATAAAAAAATAAGAAGAAATGTAACTCTCGATTTATGATATGCGATTAATGAGTGTGTTTGATATTTTTCTGATATCGAAGAAAAAACGGAAGTCTCGGAGGCTTTCGCCCATTTTGTTTCGCCCCTTCTCCTATCCTCCCGCACATCCACCTCCCTCACGTGGTGGCGATGCGAAAGCGCCGTCTCGTCACGTGTATCCTGCCCATCGAGCTTTTTGTGTCGTTTTGTGCCGGTTATTGTTCGTTTACGAGGCAATTTATGCATCCCGTGTTTGGTGAATGTTTGCGGAAAAGCGCACTCATTGAAAAGGCGGCTGGCTTCGAACCGTCACCCTCTGACCTTGCTTGACCCTGCGTTTCCCCCTACCTACACACACTCACTCTCTCACACACACACGCACGCATTCACACACGCACACACACACGCACGCACTCGCGCGCGCACACACACACACACACACACACACACACAGTAGTTTGTAATGTTTTTTCCTTGTCTGTGCTGCATTTCACGAGACACGGCTTATATGCCTTTCACATCTTAACATCCTCCAATAATGGAAAATGTACATGTAAGGGTAAATGTTTAAAATAAAACTAAATTAGTCAAAATGAGCGGCATACCAAAATTTTACCTCCAGTTCGTTTTATGTAATTCATAATTTGGATTTTGTAATACTTGTGCTACAAATACTGTAATACTTGTATTTTGTGTACTTAAATTGATGGTGACAATTCTCTCCCCTGAACGTAGACAACGTACCTTTTCTATATTCTCCCACGAGAACACACAGGAATACCAACGGTCTAAAATGAATACTTACACGTTTTGGGGAAAATGTTACGATTTCCGTCAAAGTACTCAAATACTAATAATTTTTAAAAGGTGTTTATGATATAATTTCAAGATGTAAAATGAGCTGTTTGGAATGAAAAAATATCTAGCTTCATTATTGAAGATGAAGGATCACAACTACATCTTTCTTCTGATGTGTTTACCCAAGTTTGAACTCAAAACTTCTAATCTGGCGGAGTTACGCGCGTCACATATTTACATCCATCAGTACATATATACCGATTTGGGAATATAAAACTGCACTATCTTCTTGTCGCCTGCACCAATCTTCACCATCTTTGAGGCAGCGCTTATATATTTTAATTTGGACTTGTGTACGAAGTTACAGATCAAAAGAATATTAAACATGGATTTTGGGTACAAAAATTAGAGATCGTATGGCTGAGACGATTCCAATTCTTACCAATACTTTGTATATTATATAGTTCAGAAAAGAAAAGTTAAATTGAATCGTAATGGATTTTTTTAAAAAACACTTATTTTTTTACCCATATGTTCGTCATTGTAATTAAAGTTTGCTTTTTTTTCAGGTGAGTGCCGTAGATTCTCCTTATTAATGAAAATTTGGGTAAGTTTAATTACTTTTATACTTGATGAAATAATGTGTTTAATCCTCAAAAATTAGTTTTTTAAAAACCGAGTTTGAAGTAAAACGATTGAAATGTACCGCGTCTCTCCTTCAGAAATAGTGTTTTAAAAACTGAGTCCGGAGTAAAAAACATTGAAATATCCCGCGGCGCTCCGACCACGCCCTCCAGTTCGCGACTCCGGTTGTTTTTTTTTTTTTATTTTTATTTCTCCTCCCGCCTGAGAGGCTGCTGTGAGCGGAAGGGGCAGGTGTGACTTAGCAGCAAATCAAATCATTCACGCCGCCCTCTCCTCGGCTTGTTTTTTCGCTGCTTCGGATGAAGGATTGTGAAGAGTTGTCTGACTTCTAAGAGTGACTTCTCAGTTGCCCATTATTATCCGCGTGAGATACAATAAAGAAATGCTCGCATGCAGTTACTTAAGACTAACGATCAGTCACTTGTCTGAATTGATGCTCATGTGTTTACTAGTGTTCGGGTTTGCAACATGCCAATCTTGAGTAAGATGTTTCTATGGTTTACCAAGAACTAACTTTAGGCAAGTTGTATTTATTTTAATATAACAACAAAAATAATATTAATCCCCGATCCAATGATTTATCTGTTTCAAATAGTCTTTCCTCTGCCTATGCAATACTTAGTGACATAGTATCTTATAAATGAACATGAACATTAGTAAGTTCGAAATTATTTTAATTAAAATTATTAAATTTAATTATCTCAAACTTACGTATTCGTTACTCCTTAATTGTGTATACACGTACATTTTATATCTATATATGACCAGACTTCAATTTCTGCAGATTAATATTACTGGCAAAATGACAACCTTCAAGGACAACAAATAACGACGTGGAGCGAAATTAGTCTGCCGACATGCACGGTCGCTTTGACAGTGGCGTCAGTGGCCAGTCTCTTGTACCGTCCCACGCATTCTTCAGCTTTGCTTCTTTTACCCGTCCACCTGGTTCCAACGAGCGGCTTTTGACAGCCTATCGCGTCTGTGCAATCGGCGCGGCGCCTGGCCGCTCGTGCTCTCGTCCCAAGGGCGCGCCCCCGCACCCCCCCTCCCCTCGTGCCAAAATCTATCCCACCGCTGCCGCCGCCTCCCTTACGTCCACCGACTTCCAGCGCCCCGCCTCCAATTTCACCATCGCCGACGCCACGCCCATATCGCTGCGCTCCCCCTCACGTGGCCGCTGCCTTCTCCTTCTTCTTCTCCTTCTACTTCTCCTGCTCCTCCTCCTCCTCCTCCTCCTCCTCCTCCTTCTCTTCCTCCCTCCCCCCATCGCACCTCTTTCTGCTACTTCCGCCCACCCAGCTCTTCCATTTTCACTGTTGCCATAACCGTCCTGCCCCCACATCTCTCCGCTCCACCGTCACCACCATCACACCCAAACACACCAACCGGCGCCACTC
>BOPP01000305.1:0-38447 GCA_017312745.1 Gryllus bimaculatus | reverse complement strand
TTTATTTCTGGCTCCTGCTTCCTTGCGCTTGCTCTGCTCCTGCTCTGCTCCTGCTCCTTGCTCCTTGCTCCCTGTCCTGCTCTTGCTCCTGTTCCTGCTCTTGCTCCGGTTGCTTCCTGTCTCCGTCCTGTCGCTCTTGCTCCTGTTCCTGCTCTCTTGCTCCTGTTCCTGCGTCTTGTCATTTCTCTGTCCCTGTCCTGCCTGCTCTCTGCTGCTCTTCCGTGTCCTGCTCCTGCTTCCTGCCTGTCCTGCTTCTGCTCTGTCCTGTCTCTGCTCCTTGGCTCCTGCTCCTGCCCTCGGTGTCCTGCTTCTTGCTCCCTGTTCCTGCCTTGCTCCTGTTCCTCTCTGTGCTCCTGGTTCCTGCTCTTGCTCCTGCTCCTGCCTGCTCGCCGTTCTGCCCTTGCTCCTGCGTCTTGCTCCTGCTCATTGATCTTTCCGCCTTTCCTGGCTCGCTCTGCCTCCTGCTGCCTGCTCCTGCTTGCTCCTGTTCCTTGCTCTTGCTCCTTCCTGCTCTTGCTCCTGTTTCCTGCTCTTGCCTCCTGTTCCTGCTCTTAGCTCCTGTTCCTGCTGGTCGTGCTCATTGCTCCTGTTCCTGCTCGTTGACTCCTGTTTCCTGCGTCTTGCTCCTGTTCCTGCTCTTGACTCCTGTTCCTCCTGCTCCTGTTCCTGCTCTTCTCTGTTCCTGCTTCTTGCTCCTGTTCCTGCTTGTCTTTTGCCTGCCTCTGTTCCTTGCTCTTGCTCCTGTTCCTGCTCTTTTGGCTCCTGTTCCTATGCCTCTTGGCTCCTGTTCTCCTTGCATCCGTTCTCTTGCTCCGTGTTCCTGCTTTGCTCCTTGTTCCTGCTCTTGTCCTGTTCTGCTGCTCTACTGTATCCTGCTCCTCTTGCTCCTTTGCTCTTTGCTTTTCCTGCTCTTGCTCCTGTTCCTGCTCTTCTCCTGTCTGACCTGGCTTCCTGCTCCTCTGCTCCTGCTCTTGACTGCCCCTGCTCTCTGCTCCTTGCTCCTGTTCCTGCTCTTGCTCCTGTTTTCCTTGCTCTTGCTGCCATGCCTCGCTGTGCATCTGCTTTCCTGCCTCTTGCTCCTGTTCCTGCGTCTTGCTCCGTTGCCTGCTCTTGCTCCTGTTATCTTTTTCTTTTTTTTTTTGCTCTCTCCTGCCTGTCCTGTCTCTGCTCCTGTGCTCCTGCTCTATGCTCCTGTTCTCTGCTCTTTGCTCATCCTGCTCTTGCTCTGTTCTCTTGCTCTGGTTGCTTCTCCGTGTTTCCTGCCTTGCTCCTGTTCCTAGTTGCCCTTTCCTGCTTGGCCTGTTCCTGCCCTGTGCTCCTGTTCCTGCTTCTTGCTTCCTGCTCTTGATCCTGTTCCTGCTCTCTTGCTTCTGGTCCTGCCATCTTGATCCTATTCGCATCGTGCTCTCGATCCTGTTCCTGCTCTTGCTCCTGCTCTTGCTCTTTGATTCTGTTCCTGCTCCTGACTGCCTGCTCTTGATTCTGTCCTGCTCCTGCTCTTGATCCTCTCTTGCTCCATGTTCCTGTTCTTGCCTTGGCTCTGCAGCTCTTGTCTGCAGCTGCCGCCACCCGGCCGCCCAGGCGGGCGTCCGCGGCGCGGCCCGTAAACGCGTGAATGAGAGGGGCCGGCTGTGGGAAGCGGGGGCGGGGCGGGCGGGGAGACGGTGCCGCAAAAAGTGTGTGCGCCGTCGGCGCGGCAGGCCTTGGAGATGCTGATTCAGCAGCCAAGAACAAAGGCTCGCAGCAACCCGAGGTGGCGGGCGGGGAGCGAAAAAACGGGCCCTTCCTCGGTGTTGGCGCGCTTTCAACGCCGAGTCGCGGCGGACGGCGGGGGGGGGGGGAGGGGGCGGTGGGTTTGCGTGAGCGATGGCGAGGCGGTGGCACAAGCGCGTGGTTCTCAGGTGGCGGGTGACGAGGGCGACGGGGTGGCGGGATAGTTATTGTCGCCCTCCCGGTGTCTACATTTTTGAGTGTCGATGAATTTTTCAGCGTCAGCAATTTAAGTTCATATTCTCCTCAAATAAAAGCTGAGTTGATGTCGAATAAGTCCATAGCTGCACTTTTCTTGACATTTGGCGTGTTTCGTTTCACCTTTGAGCATTTCATACAGCTTCTGATTGGTACCCTGTGAGGAACCAAGTAAAATTCGCTGGTCGTTTTATTTATGCAGGTAAATGATAATTGATATGTATGCCAAATACGAGTAATAATATATCGTGCAATTCATTTAGTGGCAGTACCTGTCGATATTGTAATCAGTTTTTTTTCGATACAATTATGACATTCTGAACTCTTTGCTTCAATGAAGTATAAAGATTCATATCCGTTAAATATCATACATTTATTCACTGTTGCATTTACTTATTTTACTACAAAGAGGAGTGTAGTAGTGCTTCGGTTTGCGACCTTCAACTTTGAAAAGCAACACTTAACTTTAATTGCTTCATTGGATTTCAGGATGATGAAATTCGAGAGGCCCATATGCGTAAATGTCACGAACAACACATAGAAATACGTGATGAATAAATATATTCCCCTCAAAAAAGAACACTTGCATTCGCGCTTTATGGAAAGTCTGTTCACGTTTCGAGAAAAAAAACTATGAATGTACAAAACACTTCTATGAATGTTACTAAGAGGATCAAACAGAATTAACGCTTCAAATAGTTCAGTTAATAAAAATACAGATAAAACTTTCTGTAAATTTATTGAAATATCTTTCACTTAAATTATTCTTTATGATGAAAGACTCTTAACTCTTTTTTTTTCATTTATTTTATAGCCATTACTTAAACTTTACTTAATAAAACAGTTCTTTACGTCTTTAATGAATGTTAGTAGATTCCGTTTCAATTTGCATACAATTTTTTAGATATATTTTAAGAGATACTGACTGATATTAACGTAAGAAAATGTTTGAGTTTCTCAAGTCAATCAAACCTGAAATGGAATATATGTATAAATTAATCGAACGCAAAATTAAGTTCATGATTATAAGCGATAAGACTTCTTTCCAATTCAGTCAATCTTCATACTGCTCATTATGTATATTTGGCTAAAGCTCCTTCCCACTTGAGATACTTCATAACAAATAATATATTAAAAAAATATTTCGTTTTATTTGGTCACAGTGCCGGAGTCCACACAACACAGAACTACTCTTGCCAATGTCTCCGACGTCAATTCTGCTTCTTGAAGTCTCCAGCCTACGTGCTCAAATTGATTGTTGTGGTTCTGTCGTTGTACCTGCTTTGAATCGTGTTAATCGATCAGTGTGCGTCGTAATTTGAATGGTAATTCAAATCGTAATTTGAATACTTCGCGAAGCATGGCAGATGAGCAATTCTCACCTTACACCAAAGAACGGTCTCTGTGTCAGCGAATCGACTCTTTTATTTTGTTAGTATTTGTTGTTTGAGTAAACCGGAAATTTAAATCGAAACTAATCCGTAATATTAGCTGTAGAATATTGTTAAAAATATATGCCACGTACTGTACAATATTATAACAAGTGCAATGTTTTATAAAATTGTATGAGAGCTATTACAAAAAGACATTCTTTGTTTTGGTGTTCCTCATTGTTGATGTGTGTTTGAAATATAAGTCAAGTTATAGTAATGCAGTTTATATGGTAAGGGGTTATTTCATTATTATTTGATAAAATCCCTAAGTATTAAATGATAAGTATTAGAAATAATGAGTATTAAAAATATTTTACTCACAGTTAATTTCTCTCTTTATGGGACTATCACATATGCCATCTACTTTTTAATGCACTAGGGGAAACAGCGGCTCTAATTGAGGTTTTTCTATTTAAAGCTTCCCTGAAGGGACCTCAGTGCTAATTTCAATCGGCCTGAATCGTTGGCGCAAAAAAAGTTTAACTTCAAATTTTTACAAGATAGTTTTTTTTTAATTTTTGCCGCCCCTTAAAAGTGACTCTCCTGCCGCTGCCACTACGTTACGATCCTGGGTAAAAACATATTATGTGTGTGTATCACTTCCCTTTTGGACGTTTGTAACTGCTAGCCCTGGAATGTGAGATAAGCTGAGGTTATATGCAGTAGAGTATATCTCAGTGGCAGTGATTTACGAAATAAACTATGAATAAAAATATTGTAATAATAGTGGTTAAATAGTACTTGACATTCCACGACGCCCCATTTCAACGCCATTCATATCACGACACTGAACTACACGGTACTATAACTTAATTAAGTTGCAACTAACGATGTATCTTTCTAAACTTACTTGGTCTGTTATTAAGAAACTAATTCTTACTTATCTCTAAAACTACTGACACTATAGAAGAATTTTGGAAATGGCTACAGCCAAACTATTCCAATATCTTGCTGATTGAAAATCTACTTTCGTTTGTTCTTTACTGCTTGAATTGAATTGCGTGAATATGGTCTCCTCCGCCAAAACACGTCGGCTTCTCTAACGTATTCCGTGAACGTCCTGAATGCCCGTTTTACGTTTCGTCGACGGCTGACGCGCTCGCGTGCGCCTCATATTGGATGAGACGGCTGCGCGCGTAAAAATAGCCGCGTGTGAAAAGCGCCTTTGAGGCGCCCGGCGCGCGTTCGCGCCTCGAGCAGCTGACGATGAACCGTTTCACGCGCCAACTTTCTGCTAGGGGAGCGACGTTGATGTCTCTGTGTTAGAAGCATCCATGCTTTTAAGAAACCTGCGATGATCTTTAGCATAGTTCCTAGCCCTGTTTTTGAAGTAAGGGTTTTCTTTGGCTTTTTTTGATCAAATCAAAAAATACTTACTTAAATTTGTTATAGGTACTTTTGTAAAAATAAAATGAGACATATTAATGGTTTTGTTTCTAATATCTTTGTTTCTTTTCATCTCTCCGTTATTTCACTGTTGTATGAAAGGCTGAAATGATTATGTCACTTGTACGGCATAACATACGAAAATGTAGGCCAATGAAGATTTAAGTTATGTCAATGAGTAAGGGTGATTTGGTGCCGATCAGTAGAACAGTCAATGTTTTGACCAAACCAGTAGCTTTGGGGTATATCTTGCTTTTCTAATTTCCTATCAATACGATTGCAGTCTCGTGAAATGATAAACAACGATGAAAACAGTTATAACAGATGTTGAAAGTTCTTCAAACTTTAACATATTTTTTTATTACCAATTTCTTGAATTTTTCATATATTATTTTTAAAATTTCTTATTGTCGTAGTGTTTCAGTCGTCGTTTTTTAAGTAACAGTTGAGAAATCGAAGTTTCCAAACATAGAGGTTTTTACAGAATCCATGTTTAAACTAAAAGATATGGATATTTTGATGTACAGAACAGTCTGTCGGTAAGATATCACTCTCTCTCCTTTCGTATTTCTCGTCTCCTCTCTTTCTCTCACCCCTCTTTTTTCTCTCTCTCCTTCCATTCTCGTTCTGTCTCCATCTCTTCTCTCCCCCTCCATCTCTTTCTCTCCTTCCATTTCTGTATCTCCCGCAGAGCGGGTGCCCTGGATTTTGTAGCGCTCATCGTTGCTGTCTCGAGGGCACGAAAAACTGCTTTGCGATGGAAATTGGCTTCCAGTATATTTCTCTTCGTCGATCAGCACTTAGTGCAAAACACTGTGATTTTATGTTATTTACTCAGGTAAGTCTGCACGTCCTTAACTCGGGTGAAATATATTTTTCGTGTTAGGGTAAACTCCGGCAGCTGCGAATGACAAGCGTAAATTCTACTTGACGTAATTGAGCATTTCCGTTGCTCACGACGCGTGTAATTGTCAACTGTAGACCTTGGGAAAGGTTTTATTGTCCGGAATGGTCTTTGCTTCTTATGTGTGACGAACATCTTTTTTTCTGACGCAAGTTCTTTGGCACTATATTATTTGGGAAATATGTCTTACTCTAAGGGTATTACCGCATTTTTAAATGTATTGCATATGTGAATCTTGTGATACTGTATTTTACAGAATGCATTTATCTTTGGTATTCGAATTATGATTCGACGTTCGCACTTGTTAGAACAGCGAAGGAAGAATGAAGAGCGATGGAAGAATGACACGGTGTCGATCGATTTGCTTAGCTTTGAAGAAGCGTAGTGTACATGTGTTGCCGTGGGTTCTTATCTGGCTAAACGAACAATGGAATGCCAAATCGAAGAAGGTAATAAATATATCAGTGACGATCCACCTCAATTATCGCTCTGAAATAATCCTTCATTGAACGATTCTTGTGCTAGTCATCTCACTTTTTTTAAACTTGTGTGAATATCGGTTTTTACGAATTTTCGTTGATCCAAAGCAGTGACTAATTTAAAAGTGGATTTATTTTGGATTTAAACATTTAATTTACAAGCCTATATTTTCGAGTGTTCTATATTTAGGGGTAAATTTTATTGCCCACTAAGAGGAAAACTTTAGTTGACAGAGTCCTGCCAACTTGTATGGCTATTTGAGTAATTCGTATTCGTGTAAGAAGACAAAATGATACATTGCCATAAAAAAGATGCAACATTGAGATTGGAAAAGAAACGTGCGTAAAATGAAATTAGAATCGTCTAAGTAGTCGCTTTGGAGTTTGCCGCACAATCTCTTGGATGTACTTCAGAGGATACGATTCATTTCTTACTAATATTATTTATTTAGCAAGATCCTGGAGAGTGAACTGACAAAACCCAGATGACCAAAAAACAATCGGTGACAATCATAATTAATCAACTATTGTTATAGTATTCTGTTTTCATAAAAACATGGATGTTTCGGAAACACTGACAACCACACCGCTTCCCCCAAGAAGACAAAGCACCTGGCGGAGCGCGTCCTATTGTTGAGTGATTTCCAAAAGTGTCGTTTCCCCCGCTTCGGGCGGGCGGACGCGACCTACTCAACGCGCAAAAACGCCGCGCGCGGGGCGCTGCGTGCCATGGCGTCAGCGACGCGGCTGCGGCGGCGGCGGCGGCTGTCTGCGCATTCTCAGCGGGGCGCGAGCGCGAGCCCTCTGGGCCCCGGGGAGGGGGGGGAGGGCGCTTTGGGCGACGCGGCGCGCACGGAACGAGGCGGGCTTTTCGAAAAACCGGCCCGCCCGGTTTGGGACGTGACGGCGGCGTCGGCGGCGACCGCAGCTATGCGCCTCTTGTCACCGACTGCCGACGTGTTCATTACAGCCCCTGGCAGGTGCGCCTCGCCCCGCTCCTCTCCGCCCTGCCCTGCCCCGCCCCGCGGTCGCCGCGGATGTGCGCAGCCGGTGAACCCGGGCGGAGACGCGGGGCAGCGTCGGAATTCGGGTTATTCGGAAAATACGGTCTCTTTTAGAGACATGTGGCTTGCCTCTACGGTGAGAAGGCTGACGAGGAGAGCAATAAATGGCTGAGAAACGAACGTGGTCATCGCATTTTGTTGGAGTAATTATTATATTATTAACTTCCACCTCTAAATTTAAGTTAATTACAACTGTGCTTTCTTCTCCAAAAAACCTAAATTTTCTTCATGAAATTTCGTCATATTTTAGCAAAGATGTATATTGTTGAAAGTGAAATGACGTCATTTGATCGTGAATAATGAATGATGAACTGTGATGTAACTGCGCCAGACACTTCCATTTTTTTTACTTTCGGGATTATCACAAACCGTATATCAGTTTATACTGAATGTAGGTTTAATCCAAAAAGTAGAGAAGGAGGAGGGTTCAAGAGACTTCATTTTAGGGAGAATTGTTATTTGATACAAGCTGTTACAAGGTTTTTAAGAAAAGCAGTATAATGAGAAAGATTTCTTGAAGCGCCTCTAGGTATGTGGCGTTCTTGGTTCTACAGGTCTGTAGTCGCCTCATTTCCCGCTGCTAATGAGAAGCGGCGCGGCAGAGCCTATCCGGAGTGTCACTTGTCGGGGAAATGAGAATTTAATTCCAAATTTGGAGATGAAGCCCTCAACCCAACAAAACTACGTGGCTTCGGAAATAACACTTTTTGTAGGTTTGTTTTGTAAACATTTAGACATCGTAGAATTCACGACCATTAATATGATAATGAGGTGTGTAGTTCACGGAATTGGTTAATTATTATCAATGAAACAATTAGTTGGCCAACGTTTCGGAATTTTTTAATTCCTTCATCAGGGATATACAGAACAAAACTCAAGACATGGAAATATCTAACAAAAAATTAGCTACCTTTCTAATTATATTATATATTGGTACTTTACTAATATATTGGAAGGTCAAGTCTCAAAACAGGCTCTCAACCTACTACGACATGGTCACGCTGTAACACATAGGTCCATCCCCAGACATGTCTGAATAAGACCACGGCTCGAACGTACAGAAATGAGAACATGTTACAGTGTCAGAACCACGTGCCAGAACTCCTCCATACCGTGACAAAACCTTGCCTATCCGGTCGACCACATGTTGAAATAGCAGTATAACCAGACAACCCAATACCGAGGAATAAAAATACAGTAGTGTCCCGTCTAAATATTTATTGATTTATTAATTTTTGACCAAGTTAATGATTTGTTCAAACTTCTACTAGAAGGAAAATAAAAACAATATATAGTAATGTTATCTACTTTTAGCGATGTTATCTACTTATAGTCAATATTATTATATAAATCCATTACGTTAGTTTCAATTAATGACACACACTAATAATAACCAGATCATATACTAACTAGACATCTGCAATTTGTAAATATATTCAAGATTCTTCAAGTGGAGTATAAATCATGAATGAAAACCTGACTACGATTGCCAACTATCAATAAAACATAATGTAAGGTGGGCATAAGAAACAATAATACTACATAACCATAAAATAAAAAAAAAACTTGGTACCATGCACACATACTGTTGCCCCGTCGCTCATTATCTAAGTCCACATCAGATAAACTTAAGTACTGAAATAGTTTTCAATTGTAATAATCGCGCAAACCACACAGCGGAGTATTTAGCTAGTTAGTAAAGCGAGGTTTTGGAGCTGCTCAGCCACTTTCATTTCCTGCGATTCACGTTTGTTATCTTTCCGTAATTATCCTATAATGTAATTACGTACAGTGTTTTGAAAATGCAGATATTTCGTGTTGCATTTAAGATATGTTTAAGATAATATTTATGAGTGTTTATTTGAATTAGCGTCTGCTCTACATTACGACAAAGATGACAATGTTACAACTTAGATCAATTTAATGTTCTCATTTTCAGAAGAAATTCGATATATTTCACTCTGCGCTTTGAAATTAAGTATTTCAATTTTATCTCCAATTTCCTTACATTTAATGAATATTTCAACCCGTCAGTTATATTTTTTTTAATTTTACGTCTATTGTTATTGCTGCGTTTGGTGGTAAGTTTATGGTGTCAAACAACTGGGAACTACAAGCTTATTGTGAATTTATATTTGCTCTCTTTCAAAGCTCGTACATTCTAATAAAGAGTTTTGGCTTCTTTTTGGTTCATAGAACATTCTTTTACGAACATAATATAACCATATGGTATACATTTTCATCATAAACGTATTTAATGTTTGTATTTTCCGTTCCGCTTCGGATTTTTGTAGGACCAGAAACCGCAGAGCTTTTCTAGAACCATCTGCGTGAAACCACAACTGATAAAATTTTGGTTTCTAGACCCACCTCTTTTTGCCGAATCAGCCTGTTATTTCCTTACGTGCGGCGGCGCTCGGAACCCAGGGCTTTTTGCTCGGCAGGATCGCGAATTTTGCGCCATCACGCGTCCACTTTTTCTCGGGAATATTGCTCCATGCGGCAAAGCGTTGACAAAGTGCCAGCCTCTGAAGGTCCCGGTTGCCGGAATCACCTGAAATTATTCGGCGGCCGCCACCCCGCCCGCCGGCGCCGCAAATGCCACAACCTTCGCCACCACAACTTACTGGCACCCGAACAAAACCCCCACCTTCCTTCCCATACCCCCCCCCCCCACCAGCACAGCTGCCATTGCGTCAAGTTCGCAAACGTGTCCATCAAAAAGCATAACCAACAACTCACTATCAACGTCAGTGTCCCGTCAGGAATCAATTCTATCAGCGCTATCTCTAATACTACCTTCCACCATTAAACTCTAATACTGTTACCTTTATCAGCACTATCACTTCACGAAGATGGTATGTAACAGAGTTATAGAGTAAGAGGTTTACCAACATCGTCACTTAACACCATCGCCATAACCACTATCACATCCATCATCACCACTTTATTATTATTTTATTACGTACGTACATTTAATTACATGTATCACCACTAACACCAACCCCACCTTCAACATCAACATCAATACGAAGACCATGAACGGCACCGCTACCACACCACTACCATCAGCACAAATCATCGCCAGTACAATTACCTCCATCGTCACCGCCCCCCCTCCCACCCCCCGCCTTCCAGCAGCTTCCTCGCGGCCCCATCTCCTTCCAGCGGTGCGCACGACCGCGAGGCGGTTTTTCGAACGCTTTTTGGGCCTCTGCCGCCTCCCCTCGCTGCCAAAACCGACGGTCTCGCGAGACCACACACGATGGTCGCGGTCGCGGTCGACCGCGCGGGCGCTCCCCGGAACCAACGGCTCCTGCGCGCGAACTGTAATAAGCGCGTGATTGACACGGACAGTGCGTCTAGTGTTATTCTCAGTTACAAATATTTACCTTGGGAGAATATCCATTAGCTATATCGACAAGAAATCCATGTTGACTCTTATCGGTTTTTGTGAAGCTTGGTGCAGTAAGTTTCCTATCGAAACTGTTTAATTTTCGAGATAAATCAACTTTATTGTTTCTTCCCGGAGAGAAATTCAAATGCTCGGACTCTTCCCGCTGCAGTAGCGCTATGTTTAATCTGCGAGGACAGGGATGAGAGATGAAGTTCAATGCGGAGCGTCTCATGTTCCCGCTTCGAGTCACACAGGTGCGCCTCTCCCCTAAATGTCGGGGCCGGGGACCTCGCACTACCGACCTCGCTCCTCCTGTCTTAAATGTCCCTCAACGCAGAGCAGCTGTAGCGCGTGCCCCGGCAAGGCGCAGGATATCAGAATTCTGAGCCTGGAAGCACCAGAAAAGCCTACTTCTTTCGAAAAAGTTCAGTGGGAAGATGATTGCACCAAATTTCCTGAAATAACGACAACAGTTTACATAATTAATTTTTGTCGGAAAAACATGTTTAGACGTTTCTGGATATCCATGTTGAAAATGCTGATACAAAAAGATATATTTTAGTAGTAAAAATTCCAGAAAGATAGTTCCCAAGACAGCCGATGTTACAGTGAAACCCGTTGTCTTTGGCCGCAAAATAAATGGCTCTACTCAGGACAAACACGTCTCCCGCAAAATGATCATTTTCGAGATTTAACTTTTGTTGTATACCTACGATGTGTGTTGCAATTCATTTTCTGAAATCTTAGAAAGTATTGATACTGCATTACTTGCTTTCAGTTCTCAATCAAAATTAATAAATGTCGATATACTATTACCTGCCAACTTTAGAGTGATTCCTAATAAATTCGTATTTCGTTTTAGTATAACGAAAACCATCCCGCCTTAATAATCTGTCGGGAAGGATCTGCTAAGTATCTGTAGAGGGACCTGTGTCGTTATAGGGGCCCTCATTTGTGCCAAGAGGCAGAGAAGAGCTGCATACAGCTAAGAATTGACGCGGAGCTCGCCTCCATCTCAGGGCACGTACTTCATCGCATGGAATGTGTTTTTCTTCTCGAGTGGCGGAGGCGGCGTTTAATGACGTCACGTCGCCGCGTGGCACCGTCACTTTGTCGCTCTTATTTCCGACTCGCGGCTGTCGGGCGGGCGGGCGGGCAGTCGCGTACCGGTTCCCGGGAATCGTGTCCGCCCCATCCGGTTCGGGAAGGGTTTTTCCTCGGCGGCGCCCTTTGCGCGGAGCCGATCCGCCGACCGCTATCTCCGCGAGTTCCACGAATCGGCGCGGGATCCGTTCCGGTTCGGTTCCCGTTCCCGGCCGCGAGGTGCCTGACCGCATGCCGAAGGCGAATTGGCCGCCCCCGCGTCCCGCCCTCAAACGCGGGGTCCTATTCGGTTGGAGCCCTGATCTCCGCAGGGAACTGGATGGCGCGGAGGGAACGAACGTTGTGACGTGTTGAAGGCCTGTGAAAATGGCGAACTCATTGGAGTGTTTTTGCGCAGCATCCAACTCGATGGTGTATGCCAGGGCTGGCCAACCTCTTGCATTCCATGCACGATTTCTTTTTCTCCCAAGATCAGAAGGGCCAGACCACTTTAAGCACTTTTTCGACTTTCATGTACTATCGGGATTGGTGTTGGAAAATAGAGATAGGAATAATATATGTCTCTCTCTGTACAGGAGGATATTGGATAACGCAATCGCGCAACTAAATTTATTCATTTACGACACTTCAGAAAAGACGTTTACTGGATCACTAATTTATAATGCTGAGAGGTAATGTGGACGAGGGGGGGCGAAAGCTGTCCTGGAGCCCACTTTTAGTGCTGTAGCTGCCCGAGAGTCTTATTCGGTGAAGTGTGGACCACATGGGATGTAATGGGGAGACTGAAAGCACTCTGATGTTAAAGATATGACAATGGATTCCGTTAAGCATATGACGCCTGCTTAAAAAAAATAAAGTGGTGTAGTAATACGTATACGTAATCATCCAGAACGCCTCGTCTGGCACATTCGGTCCCCATTCACAGTCCCCTGACGTATTTGCTGAGCACCAAGTTGGGGACCAATACGCCTGCGCGAACTGTAACATTACGTAATGAAAATATGTATTACCTTACAACTCGTAAAGGCAATGTGTGTGTGTACCGCTTATCTGTTCGGTTAAGCAAATAATTGTGAAACAAAATGGAAGTTCGAACCAACAGGACGTGATCTCTTAAGATTTAGCAACATCGATACAATCTGTTCTTGAAGTTCAAAACAATTACCCATTGCGGCATTAACTCAGTGAAAAAAAAGAACGTTGTGGAAAACTCTCTCAGCATATAATATATGGAAGGATCACATGTTTGACTATTAGCAGTTTACGCTATGTGGTTTCGCGCTGTGCAAAAAACTCTAACACGGCAGTCAGTAGCGTGCAGGTGGCCTGGAAGCCACGTCTAACGAAGTGGACGAAGGAAGAAGAAGTTGTTTTGTTGTGATTATGTTTTTGTCAGCGGCTGTTGGTTCAGCGATAGAGAGTTCAGCCACAGCCAGTTTTGTGGTGTCGAAGGCCGCGTTAGTGGTAGGTCATTTTACTGAGACGAAAATTGTTTCTTCAATCGGCGAATATAGTGGTCAAAAACTTTTGTCTGGTAACGTTGTGCTACCTCAAGATAGTATTTACATTTACGTCTATAAACTTTAAATTAGTGTACAGAAAATTAGTATCTGTAAACCATATCTAAAATACACAATTTGTAAGTTAAAATTGTAGTTTCAGAACCCCTTCGACCCTTCCGTAAAACGTGGCCGTCCTCGGTGGCACTGAAATCAGAACAGATCTGTTCTCGAAAATCCGATTAAATCGACCCATCATCAACATCAATTTTTTTTTTAACTCTAGCAGCCAAATAACTTCGCTTGAACACGACATAACCCTTTCAAATTATACAGCAAAAACAAAATGAATGATTTACTATTAGCTATATATTGTTTGAATATTAATCATACTAGCAAAACACATAAATAGCTAATACGTTTTTTGCGGATTATATCTGTCAAAAAGTGGAAGAAAATCAATCGAAAATACAACAGCGGAACGATAGCGGGTGCGCCCGAATGAATTGAGAAAGAGTTTACAAGTTGCGAGGAGCATAGACCCGTGAGAGCCTTGTAAATTGAACTACTCATACAATTGGCCTCTTTTCAACAAAATTTTCCAAATATGTGAGAATCGGGAGGAATTAAGACATACGATCATTTCTTTGTTCCAACTTTACAAACACCATGCGCTGACAGCTCTGCGTAAATGAGGCGAGCTTCGTCAAATACCTCAACGGTGATGAGCCCTACAAATAACTCGACAAGTTCGGTGAAATGCACGCGGTGAGGCTTACATCAAGAGGTGTTGCTGAACTGTGCCCCGCCACTTCCCGGGCGGAGCGGTAGCTGCCCTCAGAACGTGGCTGCAAAAACCACTAAACACTACCAAACACAATTTCTCTTCTGTTCGTATCAGACTATTAAATCACACCGTACCATAAAAATGTTGCCATTCGTTTCTACTCTGAATTTAAGTCAATCAATATCAATAACGTCATTTT
The DNA here is from genome assembly GCA_017312745.1 of Gryllus bimaculatus. Lineage (NCBI taxonomy): Eukaryota > Metazoa > Arthropoda > Insecta > Orthoptera > Gryllidae > Gryllus > Gryllus bimaculatus. The sequence goes on along the minus strand of BOPP01000305.1, from coordinate 24,227 downwards.
GTGCGTAGCAATCAAGTCACTGAGCACGTAGCATCATTCCTAAACAACTAATTATGTTCAAGATGTATAATTTTCATCTTTGGGACGCGACACTTGAATTGTGTGGGCCTTTGGGGCCTCTTCTTTCCACGGGACACACCGGCTTGCGCTGACAGCTGCGCCGAGCTGTCTGCTTTCCCCGTGGTTTATAGGAAGAGTAAATTCCGGCGGTGAGTTTACGGCTGTCGACTCTTTATTTGGGCGGCAATCGACGCTGAGCCCCTGGAGGCAACTCAGATACTTCCGCGACGAGCTCCTTATGCAACGACCGCCTTCCGGGTGACTGGGTCGCTCGCGGATGCGCGGCTCGAAAAAAAACCTCGGCGCCCCTGCGCTGTACCAACGACACCACATTTAGACGGACCAAGGTAACGGCCTAACTCGGAGGTCTTCAACGCGCCAATAAATACTCCGTGGCTTAATTTTTTGTCGGCCCGCAAATAAATACTCGTTTTAACTACTAAGCTGCTCGAAGTTTGCTTTCAAATTTCTGCTTCCAACTTTAAAGCTAGAATTGACAGTTTAATGGTACATTAGATCTGGCGTTAAGTTCAAGAATGTTATTGTGCTCATTAACATTTCAATGTTGAAGGCTAAATATTAAATATTAACATGTTGGCCCTATAAAGTTGAGTATTCTCACAATTATTGTAATATGATATGATCTATTTGTTTGACGTAAGTATCATGTTATTTCGTTATTAATAAATCAGTGCGGTCCGCTGTTGTTTCTGGATGACGGTCCTTTACTAAAAAAAGGTTTGAAGACCACCGACCTAACGTGGAATAGTTCAACCATGGAGACAGAGAGTTGTCCGTCTTCATGGCCCTCTCTCCCCGTCACAGCTGTCTTTGGGAAAGGAAAGTGAGGCAGTTTAGACTAGCCCTGCGTTTTGCACGGCTGTTGAAGGCGACAAATTCCGCGTTTATGCAGCTTAGCTGTAATTGCTGCTGATGATGAGAATTACCATTTACAAACTTCTCTCTCGGTCAAAGTTGTGTGGATAGTGGCAAAGCTCGACTCCCTTGACGCTGCGGTCAGTCAATTCTTATGCGAAGGAGGGAGTGAATCAGCTTTCCTAGTCGCGTTTGTTAAGGGAAACTACAAACTCTGAAAGTAGTAGAAGGCAGCTTCACGACGCCCCCTGATGTTAGCCCTCCCCGCGTGTAATTTTTGGAGCCGAGCTATAGCGATGCACAGTGATTCGCTACTTTGGCGCCTAAGATTTTTTTGGCGGAAATCGTCTTAATTATGCAATGCTTTCAGAGCGTGGGGTTTGTAACGTTTGCTAAGAAAGAAGCGACCACAGGTCTTAATTTTACACGATTATGATTAATTTAGATAGTTTTCTTGCAGACTTGAATGTCACCAACGCGAACCAAGGTTAGGTGCTTGTAAGCTTTCATATTAGCATCTGGAAATACTGTTCACGTTAATGTCAAAGAAAATCAATGTGAATGTTGTAATTATAAAACCTCGTTGCAAACTTTTGTATTCAAGTATTGATGGCGCTTATTTTCTATGTGAATGGCGCCTAAAATTACTTGTCAGCACACTCAGAACTGTCTCGAGATAGGAAGGACACACTTAAATGGACAAGGCTTCCATCGTTATCGAAATGCCTAAACAGTCGATGAGGAACGGAATGTTAACAACTTTGGCAAGGACGCAACACCTCAAGAAAAACCGAGATTTGGGTAGGATTTATGGCAGACAAAAGGCAACTGCTTATCCTCGACCTTCCCTATAATGAGCACCTGTCGTATGTGGTGTTTGGAAACGTTCACTGCTCCACGTGTCGGTCGTGCAATACATGAAAATTCTTTTTACCTAATGCATGCCTCCATCGCCAGTCATTACTATAGTGATAAATAGGCATCAATCATGAATATTTACTATCCAGAATTTTCTTGTAGATAGTGTTCTTAAACGGTGCGAGGATGGAAAAAGTTTACTGTTACAATAAATGCGATTTACCTCCCAGTCGACATCGTTTTAATGTGTTTTATTTCTTTTACAGGTGAGTGCCACAACGCCTTTCCACTTTCGGAGGACGAACAAGTTTTTGGTGAGTTTTCGTATAAACAATTGTAATTCAGCAATTGTGGGTGAGAGAGAAGGGAGTGAGGCAGGGAGAGAGAGAGGGGGGGGAGAGAGGAGGAGGGGAAGTTGAAGCATGAGTGTTGAGGAGAGCTGGTTGCCAGGCCCCTCGCCTCGCTATGTTCCTCAGAAGTCACATCCACACGACCTGTGCTTATTGTTCTACACCCGCTCGCTCACACAAGTCAAATTAAATAAACAGCGCGAGCTTCAAAAAGGAGGCCGACGAAGGTTTAGTGTGGCTTTGTAGGTATAATCAAAGTTCTTATATCGTCGGTGCACAAGAAAACTGAACACAGTCTTCAAAACTTGGCATTTTGCAGAACAGCTTGATCCTGAGCCGATTCTTTTATTTTCCGGCGTTCTGTAGTTTAATATTGGTTAATCGGTGGTTTGTCGTTGACATATCAAATAAAAAATTAAAGGCGTTGTCTTTACCAACTATATTGACCAAGACTATGCCTCTTATTTTATTTGCAGATTAATCTTGACCTAAATTATCAATTGAGCTAATTATCAATATTAAATTTGTGCCATTCGCCCGTGTCAATGAGACAACAAAATCATTGGTCGCAATATCTAATGAATCGAAATTAATTTGGTTGTAATTAAGAAAGTTACTAACCGGAAATATCGTGATATTCTTCACTATGAAGTGAAAGCCGAAACAGTAAAACAAAATTCGTAGTTTGTTAACATTAAAATAGTTAATAATGCTTGTGAGGATTAATACTTAGCGGGTGAAATGAAATTTGTAAGATGAACATGAATAAATGAGTTTCTCGTTTCAGTTATAAAAAAAATCATTTGAATTTCTCTTTAGATGTATTTATCTTCTAAGAATTTCTTGTCTAGAACGTATGTGTTATGCATCCATAGGATTTTTAAGATATAGTGTATTTTCTGAAACCTATTAGATATCGGCAATATGATTCCACCAATTTTAGTTTCCAATGGCACTCTGATTAAATCGAGAAAAAACCGGCCGAAATTTAAAAAATGTAGCTGAAGTTGTTCGATCAACATAATTTTCAAGAGTACTTTAAAGTTTTTGGTTCCCTTCTTTGCTGACTTGGTTCACTCGTATTGTTCACTATTGTCACGTATTAACTTCATTTAGCCCAACCTATCGTATTTTTATTTTCGTGGCTAATGAACCTCAAAATTCTGTAATGGTATTGCAAGGAATTACTAAGAAAAGGAACAACTCAATTCATTGGCACCTCTAACGTTTTTTCTTGGACATTTATTTTTAAAAACTAGCAAAATTAGTATTTTCTTCGTGTTTTCATGTTTAAAATGCCATGTTGTAAAGTCATTATCATAACATTGTGCGCCAATATCGACTTTCTTACTATCTCGGGTTGATGATGTTCTTAGAGTAGTTTGTGTAGGATAATTTACTTACTCGCTCCTTTATGAGTTCTCCATACTTTCACAATTTTCTTTCATCGTTTTTATTTGTTTTGATATATTTTGTCTATAACATTAACTCCAGCGTGCTTAGTATACTATCAACATAAGCACATCCTTTTTTGCATGAATATTGCTCATGTGAATGTCGTTGTATGCGAACAGTTCGGTGCTGAGAAGAAACATCGATTGCCCTCGTGCTTAGCAGCTACTAAATTATTTCCTCGTGTTTGAGGAGTATCGTGTAACGTAAGTGGCGCAATTTGAGTGAAGCATTCCTCTGTTTTGAATATGCGTGTTTCGTCGTAAATCGCCGGCGCGACGGGGCGTGGAGCATTGTTGCGCGAGGAGACACGACAGAGCATCTGATAGCCATGTGAATAATCACGTGGTGACGCTAACGAGGTTGGCGTGCGGGCGAACATGCAGGAAGCCGGGGCGGGGGAAGGGGGGGGGGAGCTGAAAAAGTGTCGCGCATGGCGGCTCCCGGCCAGGGGAGCAGCACGTGGCGGGCACATGGCAGCACATGGGGCGGGGTGCGTTCCCCTGCGCTGGTGCTGGTGCTAGTGTCGCGTCGGGGCGCTCCGCAGGGTCTGCTTCTCTGCCTTCTTAGGCTGCGCTTTAGGGCGACTTCTTCGGAGAGAATTCCTGAATGGCAGAGTTGGAAGGTCGTCATATTTCGCGAGTAAACACAAGCTATGATAGGTCGTTTGTTTATTCAGGAAATATAAATGCGTTTTAATGGAATTTTAAATGGATTATTAATTATGGATAATTAAATTATGTCGATTTTGTTTTATTTAACAATTAGATTAAATGACTCATTACTCTGAGGTATTGCTCGTAACCTTTTATACATTTCACACTGCTCCTCTTATCAGAGTTTATATAATGGATGGTGTTGTGGTCAATATAAACTATCTTTTTTAAGTAAAATAACCAACGATACTCTTCAAACAATGAAATTTTATTCGTAACCACCCTCAAAGCTTTCGTGGTATGTTTCAGTAAATATTCACAGATGTCAATGATATATTGGCCATTACCGTCTACATTAGGACCGGTTTCATCCCCTTTCCCAATCTATTTATTTCTTTTTGTTTACTGGCCTTTAATATACTAAAGTTATTGAGATCCATACTGGTTATCTAATGAAAAGATGCTGATGATAATCATGAAGAGGAGAATGATGATGTAGAAATGGTGGTGGAATCCGAGGCAAGAGAACGGAAAACCCCGAGAAAACCCGCCGAGAGGTCGCTTAGTCGACCACAAAGTTCACATATGGTGGCCAAGGATCGAAATCGGACTCCTGAAGTGAATGACGTACGCGGTAGCCGTCAAACCACGACTGCTTCCTTCCCCCCTCCCCTCCCCCCGTTCTCCGCGCAACTAAGAGAGATTCAAGTATTAAGGTCCTCAGTGTGAATATTCTAAGTGCTGGGAGAACCTTGCGGGATCATACTGTACTAATAACTTTCCAGATTCAGCATTTTTTGTATCACAAAGAGCAGTGCATGTCGTCTTGTCGTGAGGGGGGAGTGTCTTGTCGAATAATTTCGTTCGAAACCGAATCGTACGAAAACTATGATGTACGTAAACGAGGTCAATGTCTGATGTACGTAAACAAGGTCTGGCTGTACTATATCCAATTCTCAGTTTGCACCTTAGAAAATTGCATTATTCAGAAATTGGTGTTGCTTGCTGTTTTGTTTTGTTTTTTTTTTGTTTTTTTTTTCTCTCAAGATTTTGGTTTATGGCATTTGGCACTGTGTTTATTTGTGATGCGTTCTTGTTACTTGATGAACAACGCGTGTCCTTCGGTGGCGTGGACACCACATTTAATGAGACTGTCTATGATTGCTGGGCGTTTAAGCACGGCTGTTTTTGCCACTGCAAAATGGGCTCGTGGCTCTGAAGTACAGGCTGCGCCGTGACAAATAGTGGGTTTACTTTATGACATAATTTGATAATACCGTAATAACATCTCTTAATTAAGGTTTATTATGGCCTGCTAATTTGTTAGAATTTTGCATGCTCTCTCTTATGACGCTTGTTCTTTCAGATTTACTTTTTGTTTCAGGATAAGATGTGTAAAGAAACGCGTTTTTGTTTACAATTTGTTTTCGATATTTTGTATTTATGAATGTTTTTGATTTCTTTAAAATCAAAGTAATTATAATTTGGTTCTTACAATATAAATTCACAGCATGCCTTTGCAGTTTACTTACAACCGCTTGCCGTTTTCTTAAAATAAAGGAAAATATATTTAAGTTTATCCCCTTAAATTTCGAAATAATATAATAATGAAAGTAGACCCAGTTACAAAAAAGGAAAATCCTGTTGTGATTTGGAGGCTGTGACTTATGGTTGTGAAGTCACGGGTATTGCATGTTAAAGAATGATGTTTTTCATCTTCAAGTATTAGATTGAGAGATGAGAATGAATACAAAGTTTTATACGGAATTCTTCCAAACCCAGAAAATCGGTGTGCAAGTAAATAGTAAGAGGCATTACTGAAGGTCTAGTTGCATTTTCCTCGTTCTTCTTTGAATGCTCTTTCTTCTACGTGTTTGCCGGCTTGTGTCGCAAGACCTTGGATTCCATGCGCACTTCTCAGAAGTGTCAAGAGGCTAGGTCTGTGGTTTATCAAATGTGGCTTATTATGACTTAACTAAGGCCACTCGACATTGAGAGGCTGGAGCCAACAAAATCATTTCAAAAAGTTTCTTCGGGTCGATGACCTTTGAGACCTTTGAAGTTGGGAGAATTAATCTTTTCTGAGGTGCCCACAAGGGAGCATTGAAGTTGACTAATTTTTTACGTATATTAAAACTCTAAATTAAGTCTTGAACGTGATATACCTCTGGTACCTACTTGTCTCGCATTATATGGTCATTTCAGTCAGGTTTACAAAGACAGATATTAAGTATGATTTGATATGAGATGGTACAAATAGCAACAGTGACTTTATGTAGCGGATCAATTCAACTTTTTTTCTTTATTCATAGTTCTTTTTGGAACATTTAACTGTAATTCACTATCACGTGAAAGAGCATTTCATTATTGCAATAGGGACCCGTTGCCTTCATGTTCCGTCTACGTTCTCAAATTATCAAACCATTGCCACGACATCAGTTTATTTCTGTAAGCAGTTTGTCGCTTCTCATCTTACATCCATCACTCACCCACAGCATCAATCACTCGAGCTCAACCACCCATCGCCTGTCACATGTCACGGAGTAGACGCTCTCCGCACAATCTTTTGCCTCTTATCGCCCTCGGGACGTCCGTCTTCCACGAGCCCGGACCACGCGCGAGCAGCGCGCTCTAACGCCGCATTCGCTGGTGAAACAGAAGCGGTCACTAATGCAGTCGAAAAAAACAGAAAGCGGTAGCTTAGGGAAGACATCGTGACCTCCGAAGCATTATTGACCGGTAAATTCTAGGGTTCCAGTCACAACGGTTGCGAATTTTCGATTTTCGGTAGCTACAGAGCTGACTGTGAGTCGAATTCAACCACTATTTGGAGGAGAATTCTACCGGCCGTCTGGTCTGACCGGTAGTTTTACGTTGTTTATATGATCAATGCCAGGCGAATGCCGGAGCAATACCCTAAAAATGGGCCATAGACGCGCGCGATCTGTCCTTCCTCGTTCTTGTCCTCTTGCCATTCCTTAAACACTCACATTTACCTGCATTACACTTCCACACATGACAGGAGACCAGTTGGGAGTCAAAGCATGTCTGGTCTGAGAAGGAAAACCTGCAAGAAGACCTGAAGATCGGCATCAGAACTCGCGTTTCAGCTGAGGAACGCCACCACCTTCTGGATACAGAATGCACTACATTTACAGGAGTAATGACGTAATAATTGGTGCACCCAGAATGAATAAATACTCACCCAATCGAAAAAGTGTGGTATTACTGATACGCATTTTGGAATGCCCGAAATTACAATCGTCAGTTTCGAAAACTTTCCAAAGTAATGGATAATGCAATATTTAAACAGTTATTTGTTTTATGTGTTTTTACAATCCAAAAACCCTACATTTAACACTTAATTTGTGTATTTTTTCCACTTTTCCTCCTTAAAACGGAATTGTAAAGTGAAAAACGCATAGTAATTGTACGTAACACAATATTGTTACAGAGTTAAAATAGTAAATTGAGTCGCAAGAATTTCTTACGAATTGAAGCGTGTTTTCTTTTCACTTCAAGAACAATACCTTGTGTTTTGTAACCGAAGAGATTCGTAGAGCGCCGTACGCGCCGGCTGTCGTCGGCCTCGTCCCTCATCCCCTGCCGCGGCGACGCCCTCATTACATGCGTGACGTCACACGTCCATCGGCGGCCGGCGTAATCGCGCGTCGTTTCACGTGCAATTTAACTCGCATCGGCCGCCAGCCTGCGCCTCGCGCGCTCGCCTTCGCGCGTTTTTGCGCCCCTCGCCTCGCCCCGGCCCCGCCGCCGCCATCGCCGCTGTCACGTCGGCGTGGCTTCTGCCAGCGCTGCCACCGCCCCTGCGTTTGCTTCCGCCGTCACCATACTTTCCTCCATCAAACATCGCCTTCATATCCCCTGCTGCCATAATCACCATCCTCTTAGCCACCGTCACCGGAATCGTCAACATAACATGGTAGTGCAATCACGATCACCAAAATCACGGCCACCAAAATCACCGCCACTGATTTCAGACACAGCAATCTTCACCACAAAAATCTTGATGATTAAGGGCATGGTGATTATGGTGACTGTCACCATAATCATCACACCATAATAGCCACCAGCATTGTCAGGGAGTAAAATTACTACCACCAAAATCACATAGACACCACCATTATAATCTCGGTCACCTTTATCTCCGCCACCACATTCTCCACCATCACCACTATCAAAGTTACTCATCACAATCACAACCACCCAAAACAGTCACCATAATCTGCATGAGCATGACCTCCTTCACCACCAGTGCATCGCTTCCATCGCCATCGCCGCCGGCGCCGCGTGCGCGCGTTTTGCCCCGGCCGGCCGCGCAGACAAGTGGCGATTGCAGCCTGGACGAGCGGCAAGAAGCAGAAGCAGCAGCCGAAGCCGCTCGTTCGCAGCGCATGATTCCCTGCGGTGCTGATGGCGCAAATCCAGCTCCCTTTGGCTCAAAGGCATGTTCTGTTGCGTTGGCTGAACTTATCCTTGTGTTGTATCACATCACATTGTTTTTTGTTGTTGTTTTTTTTTTAAACAGCTAACTTAACTACTTAAACGCTGTCAGCTATTTGAATCATTTGCTGTAGCTGTTTGCCAAAAAATGCTCCGTCTCTGACTGTTGACTGAAGAGACCCTCCGGTGGTGAGTTGCAAAGCAGAGAAATCACCCGGAAAGACGTGGTTTATTGGAATAATTCGTAGTTGAAAAACGCGCCTTTTCGTGGGCTTCTGAATTAATGCCACCCCGACGAGCCGTCGGGAGAGATCGAGCTTACTTTTTCGCCTATGAGCACATTTTTCTCAAATATACTGCACATTTTAACTCAGTGCGTCTGGGAAAAATAGGACGTCCCTACCACATTTTTTATTCCTAGCAATTTTCTTTCTAGGAACTTGGGTAGGGTTTCCCTAAGTAAAAGCTATCGGTTTTGAGGTTAATAAAACGTTGTACTAATCGCTCCGCACCCTGAACATGTTCTCACTGAATTGTGACTCGACGATGAGGTACTTCGATGGCGTTCAATCCAGTTATAGATTATCGGAACGATTGGCAGCCCGCTGCCTGTCGTCACTCTCTTTGATATCAACGACATGGGCGTCGCCAAGAAACTCACAAACTTGGCCGGCATTCTCGCTCCGTACAACAGCTTCACGGCTTCGAAAAAGCACGGCATGGTTGGGGTTACCTTAGTACTTCCCCTGAGGGAACGCGAATTCGAAATCTCTTTCACACTCTCATTCAAGCAAGAATTGATTCGCAGCAGTTTGGTTGGAATCGTCTGTGACGGTTCCTGCAATTTTGTAGCTTTCATCGCCCGTCTATTAAACAGAGCGATTGGCTAAGGCAAACCGACTTTCTTTTCCAACAGTTCTGGCGTACACAGGTACGAAATACATACGACTTCGGCAGAGAAGTGGGCCTCCAAACAGAGGAACCTTCTCCTCCGCTACATTTGCGCTTCCATGGTGGATACTGTTCCGCATCGTATCCGTCTTCAGCCAAAGAAATTCAGGTATGAGTGTGCGGCACTGTATTAGCGGGATTTTAAATGCACTCAGAAATCAAAATTATCATCTTCTTACAAGAAATTGGAATACAAATATGAAGCACTTAAAAAATTGATTCGTGGATTTCAATTACACCTTCATCGTGTTATTTTTCGTTCAAACTTGACACTTTATGCCAGTTTCTAAATGTCTCTCAACACTTCTCGCTCTCCATGCAACATGACGGCCAGGGTCTGATACGACCTCAAACGAAGTGCCCGTGTTGTGGCACGTGGTTTGTGACGTAAACTGATGTAGCACAGAACGAGCAAAAATCGGTGCGCTGAACTAGCTCTCCCATCTCTTTCCACCATGCGCGCACCCGTAGTTCAGCGCGACGAAGTTGTCGAGCGACAGAACCCATGCCTTCCCCAAGGGCCTTTCAACTCCCATATAACGTGGTGGAAACCATTACGGCGGCGCACTCTCCTGCATCACCTTCTTACAGGAACTAAAACACGAACTGCTACCAACGATACTTATAACGTGCGTGGCTGCTGCGTGAGTTTCCGGAATGTAAGTACTCTTAATGTTACAAAAGATAGCGCCGATGTTCACGCTTTCTTCAGCGGTTCTTTATTTGTGTATATGAAGAATAATTGAACATTTGGGAAACACATCTCCTATTTCTCACAAATTAGCCAATTTTTCTGTGCGGAAGTTGACGAGCGTAACCTACAGCTGCACCCGGCGGCACTGGCGCCTCTTATTGAAGCACCCTCCAGCCCTGTCCCCGGTTTTGAGGGAGAGTTGCAAGGCCATATCCTGCCCTCCCCTCCCCTCCTCTCCCCCCGTTGCCGCCAGGGCGCGTGCGTCGGCGTGGCGGCGGCTGGCGCGGGGCCGATGGCCGTCGCTGCGCCGGAATCCGGTAACAAGCGCAGCATCAATCGCCGTCTCGTTCCTCCGAAGCGACGCGACACGACGCGACGCCAACCCCACCTCTGCGCAACGAGCAGCCCGCCGCCCCGACGAAGTTGTGACAGCCGTAATCTCACGATTGTCAGAAGTCATTGGTACCGAGGCTACATCGGATTAAAAAAATTCCAACTCTGTTAACGCACTAAACATTACTTAAATCAACGAAACAATAGTAGTTTTTGTCAAACGTGAGGAGCATCTTATTGATGGTATATTTGATGTACTTTTTGTGTACATTTATTCGTGTAGATTGGAGTTGTTAATTTATTTTTGTACGTTTTGTATTTTCGTGGGCACATTTTTCGTGTGTTAAATAAATAAATCAATGAATAAAACTCGGAAACACTGAAATTCATGTTAAAAAATTAAAAGAAACACGAAATACAAAACATAAGTCTATCAACTTATTGTAGACACACCTGAGACAACTAAAACTGCCAGCGGCAAAAATAAATGACCAACTCAGTGTTTGACAAGTTAATATAAATATTATGGAATTCCAGAAAGCTCTAGTAATTATTGAGACCTCTATGATTATAAACAGAATCAGTGATTGCATCTCCCCTTGCTCACGCCACGGGCTTGGTACAACTGCATCAACTAATTCTATGGATTATACAACTGTGTTCACCTTATATTGGATATTAAAGGGACAGTTTTCTGATGAATACCTCGGATAACTGGGGCCCGAATAATCGCAATATTATATTGTATACATCACTATCATCAGAATATGCATAAATGCAGTTCATTAAATTAACTTCGATTTTCTCTGTATTAGAAATTCGTGCAAACTCGTTCACAGCATGCATAACATCAGTAAACTCCGCGTGTTTATCAGTTTCATCAATCACTAATAAAGAAGTGTTTTATTCATATAATCTAATTGTTAAATGCGGCTGTTGGTAATCTCAGAGAATTGAATTCACTTCTGTTTCTAGGAGTGCAATCGTACAATATTGCATTACTGTTTTAGTCTATCTAATGGAAAACAGTATGAGCGCAGGCTCTTTTACCGCTACCACAACCACCGTCTCGACGAACGTTGTCTCAATTACTGTGCGAACTTCGCTGTCGTCGCCCACTTCCTGGGGCCGCCTGGGGCGCGTCGTCCTTCTTTCCCGCGCCCGCGCGAGGGCGGTGGAGACGTCGCGAGGCCGTGCGCCTCGTGGCTGCGGGGGCGGCGGGGCGCTTGCGTTGGCGTTGGCGGCGGCAGACCTTTTACAAGATGAAAGAGCTAAAAACGGGGCGGCAGTTATTTCGGGGAGACGTCTCGGGGCGGTAAACATTTAGCAGTGACGGGCGTGGCGCGGAGGGGAGGGGCGGGGCGGGGCGGGGCCGGGGCGCCGCGCGCCGCCGCCCTCGGAAACAACGCGCGCCCTGTGGGCCGAGGCTCACCCAGCGCCAAGCGCCCGGCGCCACCGCCGCCACGCCGCGTCGCGCGCCAGCGAGTTGGCGCAGGAGAGGAGACGGAGCCTTTTGTGATGGCGCCGGCGCGCTGCGGAAAATTCTTTTTGCCAAAGCGAACAAGGCGGCGATTCAGCGTTCCGCCGGGGACAACAGCTAAATGGATGGCTGTCCAGATATCCTAAGATAAGTATTGCCTTTGGAATGTACAGATTCTTGTTGATGTGTAATGAAGATTTTGTGTTGATGGTTGCGACAGTGTTGTTTAAGCCGACGAGGTATAATAGGGCCGGAATATATTGTGTCTTCTCTGATTTTACAGTGTTGTAGCTCCTAATATACAAATGAACATTAAGATATAATAAAGTTAATTGATTTAATTAGTATCGTTTAAAAACAAAGCAATAAAATACACCCTTTTTCAATGGTATTCATCCGACTCGAGTACAAATGAATGTTGGTTAATGTCCACAAATGATGATACATCACGAAAGTGACATGCGAATATATATATATATATATATATATATATATATATATATATATATATATATATATATATATATTCGATGTATAAATTGAGTCCAAAAAATAAATAAAAGCGACACGGGTTTGATAACTCCAAATTTTCGCATCGGCGTGTTTGCGGGGGGGGGGGCGGAGTGGCGCGTCCGTGCCTCATACACAGATCGCACGCGCGCGCACGGGCGCGTGACGGCGTCGCGTGACCGCCCCCGACGCCGCGCCTCTCTCGCCTCTGCGCTGACAGCTCTTCCGCGAAATGCGAACTACAGGAAGGGACGTGGCGGCGACTTCGGCGTTGGGACTCGCGAACTCTTCAGCCAGCTCTTCACGGGTCTATCGATAGCGTCAAATGCTTCTAGAAGGGTTTAATTGGATCAGGTCTTCTTATTGATTGCTACGAAAGTGGTTATTTAAGAAAAATGTACAGACTGGGTGGCTCAGTGGCGGCATTACCGTTGTCTCTGTGGTGTCTAGGGCCGGAAGATGTTGGTGTATTTAAAAAAAAAATTATATTATCTGGGTTACAATCTTGACTATATACTGGTCTGTTTAATTATGAAAGTGAATAAAATAATATGTTTCTAGTCACTCTCACAACTGTAAAAATACTATACTTTACTGAATAATGAAAATGCCCAAATAAATCCTTTTGTGATCAGTTTTAGATGTTAGAAACATAAATTTTCATGTCTAATGATTTTTAAATGCCTGATTTAATCATTGTGCAAAGTTTTTTAAGTCCCTACCTGTGGAGAGCAAAGTCTGTGCCCACATGCACGTGTTGCATGAGAATTTGAGAAACCCTACAAAAACACTCTCTGAGCCTTATGTAAGAAAGAAAAAAAAAATACATACATAAAAAGCGACGATTGGTCTGTCGTGAAAATGTTGTACTTCAGGCTAACTTCTTCATATTTACCTCCTAGTATTGAGAGCGGGGCGGAAAAAAACTCCCATGAGTAATGATCTAACGAGTCGGTGAGAGCGATTATGAAGATAGAGAAACTGAAATGAGAGACAGGAGAGCCGGGAACACCTTCCGATATCCCTCTTTGTGCACCGCAAATACCGTATGGATTCCCCGGAGGATTCATCGGTGGAGCGCGTGTGCACCCACACTTACGCAACAAGCCCCTGCGTGAACAGTACGTCTAAGGCAATCGAAGAGAAGTTCCTTGATTAATTAGTGGTAGATTGTTGTCCATGGCCAGGGATAGCTGGGAGATCGTCAGCGATTGATGGTGCAGCCTGCAGATTCGTATTCTCTTGATCGTTTAATGTTGAAAGTGGTTATTTTAATGCAACATTTTCTCTCGTTACTTTCGTTACTTTGCTTATTTATTGTGGTTTGAACAAACCTTCATTTGCATGCATCCTCAATGTACAGTTGGTATTCTGAGTGTCGATTCAGCTGTCTCCACAAAAACTACTGACGAGCGCGCAAAAAGACTCGCGGTAATAAACTGCTCCCTCCATTCGCTTAGCACTTAACATACAGACGTATATCTTGGGCCTCAATGCAAAAGTAAGCAAAGTAAAGAAAATGCACAAATATTTGAAACACACTTCATTAGCAACTACGGAACAGACATTCTCATACTCTAATGCCTCAACCTTCGAAGAAATTTGCTAATAGAAAGTTTGAATTGTCGTAGCAGCATCGAATATCGTAGAAAACTATATCATGAATTTAAATTATAAAATTGAATGTACGATTAAACAATAAATTTAAAAAATCATAACTTCCACATGACTTTATTTATTAGTAAATGTAATACATTAGGATATATAATATTGCATATATATTTGTATAAATTGAACATTTGCTTAAATAGCAATTGAGCAGTCACTTTTTTAAATTATGGCTCATGTGTTGGCTTTACGTAATGTACCACAATAGTAAAACGAATTTCGAAATCGCAAACATACCAAATAAAAATGTCCATGCTTAACCTTCTTTTAGTCATACCAATTAAATAAAAACAAAGTAGTAGCAATATTGTGACCTTTCGTTACCAACGACGTTTTGGTATTATTTTTTGTGCTTCATGCAAGTTTTCATTTTTACAGTGCACGTCTTCGTCTCAAGAAATATTTTATAAAGGAAAGGTTTCTCACGAATAATAATATTTTCTCACAGGAAAACTTCCAACCAGGTTGAATATACTGCATATCCCGTAACAAACACATTGCTGTAGGTTTCGATAGCGCCAGCGCTGTAGGAAATCAGGAGGTTCGAATAAACCTAGGTTCCTTTCACGCCACTTGTTTGAAGCGTCGCCCGTGCGATGGTGCGGAGGCGCGCGTCTGCCCGGGTAGGCCGCCTCGCCACCAGTGCGCTATCCCGCCTGCCGAGTGCAGCCGGGCGGGCGGAGGGGCGCGGATGGGCTGGTCCGGTCTGCGCCGAGCGCCGCGCCGGCGCCGCGGGCGCAGCCTCCGCCGAATTAGGGCAGGGGGCGCTCGCGCGGCTAACGAGACGGCGGCGGCGGCGGCGGCCCAGGTGTCAGTGACCCCGCGCGCGCCCCAAGGACACGCCGCAGCAGCCCAGCTCCCGCTCCGCGCCCCACCGCTTCGTGCAGTCAGCCTTGCCGTCCACGCTGCTCCTCGTGACCGCCTTTCTCCTTCGTCTCACTCGCGCCTCTCCGCGGCGTCTGCTTCCCGCTCGCCCATGCGGCTTCCTGCCGTTCTCTTCATTTCCCTTTCATTGCTTTCTTGCCCTTGTGTTGGTCTTTCTCTTCTCATTCGTTTCCACGTGTTAACTGTTCGTCATTTCTTTGTTCTCACAATCGTGTTACTTGTTTTAGATCCTTCAGCTCCTTTGTTCCCACCCAGTTTACTTCAACTCTCTATTCTCTTTTCTTTCCTTCGCTGTCTCTTCCTTCGCTCTCCTCGGACTTTTAATGTCTCCGTGTTTTCGTCTCCGTGTTTCCTTCGTGAGTTGTCCTCTCTCTCTGTGTGCACGGAGCGGCGTTGGTCGTCTCCCTTTGTCCGCGCGGCGGGTCGTGCCGCGCGGGGGGAGGGGGGTCGTGACGGCAAGTGGGGCGCTGCGGTGCCGGGCGGCGTGTTGCGGCGGCGCCGCCGCGTCTCCCGCGCGTCTCCCGCGTGCCGCCTTCGCGGCCTCCGCCGTGCCCCCCCCCCCCCTCGCTTTAATACCTCAGCGAGCCCATGTCTCCTTCCCCGCCTCCCACAGCCACCGCCTCCGTCCCAAGAACTGTTGCCTGCCCTCGGGTCCTCGCCCCCCCCGCCCCAACCACTACCACTTCCCCAATCGCCACGCCCCCGCCTGTCCGCTTCCCCGCCCTCCTCGAGCCGCTTCATGCCTCTTTTTCTCCTTCCGCTCCCCGCCTCCCCCGCTTCCGCCCTTCACAGCCAACCATCTCCACATACCTTCCTCTCCCTCTCCCTCCCAGCCCCTCCGCCGCGCCGCTTCAATCCTTCCACCGACTGTCCAGCCGCATCTCGCAACCTTCAACGTTCCTCTTTCGCCTTCTCCTCTCCCCGCTCCGACTCTTGTTCGCTTCTCCCCGCTCCACCACCACATCCTCCGTCCCTCCTCGCTTCGGCATCGCCTCTCTTCCCTCCGCCTCTTCCGACCCGCCTCCTTCTCTCCCGCTCCGCCGTCACATGCACCTCTCCTCGCTTCGCCATCTCCACTCTCCCCTCCGCCTCTTCCTACCCGCCACCGCCTCTCTCCGCTCCGTCTATTCCCACCCGTCTCCGCCTCTCCTCGCTTCGCATCGCCTCTCTCCGCTCCGCCTCTTCCCACTCGCTTTCGCCTCTCCGCGTGCTGCCGCCATTTCTCCCCGCTCCGCCTCCTCCGTCCCGTCTCTTCCTCTCCTCCCACTTCCCCACCTCAGCCTCCTCATCCGCCTCCGCAGCCGCCGATAAATATAGGCTCGTGCGTGTGCGAGGCGTGGCGCTGCGCGGCGTGGCCGCGTGCGACTGCGCCGCGCCGTCTGCGCCGCGAGAGCTCCTGCGGCGGCGGCACATGCGCCGATTCCGAGGGCGGATTCTGACACGGCCCCGAAAAGTTCCGCTGACACGACCACAGTTCCGGAGGAACAGGAAACTGAACAGAACCGCAGTCAATGTCCATCTGTTTCTAACATTTAATTTTCATCCGTTAAAAAACAAACATTTTATCTGCAGATTTTTACTTCTTTTCTTTACGGTATTTGAAAATTATTTTGAAAATATTGAAGTAAGTTCCATTGGATTGATAAACATTTAAAACAAAACATATTTCTATTATTTTATTATTATTATTATTATTTATTATTATCATTTTATTATTATTGCGTTATTATTACTACTACGATTAACGTGTGTAATTTTTCCAGCATCAGCTGTATTCCTCAGTTCGACTAAGTTCTTACGACTTGAATCGTGAATTATGAGATAATAGGTAGATGATAATGACTGGTGAAGGGTATCTATGAAGGACTCGAACCTGCAAGCTCCTCGGCGCCGCAACCGTCTGCGCCGCGGGCCGGCATTATTAATTATTATTATTTTATTATTATTATTAATTATTATTATTATTATTATTAATATTATTATTATTATTTATTTATTATTATTAATTATTTATTTATTTCATTATTATTATTATTTATTTATTAATTATTATCTTTATTATTATTATTATTATATTATTATTATTATTATTATTATTATTTATTATTATTATTATTATTATTATTATTATTATTATTATTGCGTTATTATTGTTATTATTACGATTTATCTTTGTACTAATTTGTGTCATCGAGGGGGAGAATGCTAATTCACGTTCAATGCTAATAAAGTGGTTTCTTCTATCTTTTGAGTTGTGTACTTAACTCACATTTGTATTGCGGATATAAATAACAATCTCAACCACGTAATATGATCGGTAGCTCCAGCGCCCGAAACGTTTTGGTGCTTCGAATTTGACTAGCTGGTGTCACGAAGTGAAAAGTTGCAAAAGGTATCTGCTAATCACCGCACCTAATAGTATCACACAATAATGAAACAAAACAAATGTCCTTACTGGCTATATTACATTAAATCTCACTATTACAAGTGAACCATTATCTTCATTGGACAACGAACAGAAGATAAATTGAAAAGCAAAATTCTCTACATCGAATGCTGCTAGAATGAATTTTGTAAATGTAGTTGCTTCAGAATTTATTTTTTTATTGTTTGGTGAAATTAACTAATAGGTTTTGTTTAGTACTTCGATTCCCATTACAATGCCAATGCAATTCTCATTACGTTGAAAACATTTCAAACCTATTGGAGATATCAACCTTTCAACTAGGCGTGTGTGTTGCCGCAACACGGTTTCGTGTTGCCGTGCATTTAGGCCCATCTCCCGCGGATGAGCGTCGCGCAGGGGCGTAGGCTGGCGCCGTGCCGAGAGCGTCTGTTTGTTGACGCAGGTTAAATCTGTTCTTTTAATTCGCGCTCACTTAAGCGCATCGCCCGGCTCCGTTAACGCAAGATGAAGGATTCGCGAGAAGCCCAACCAACTTTTCTCCATTTCCGAGCTGTCGTCTGCAGGCGACGCCCATGTTACGCATTTCGCCTTCGCAGCAGACGAGGGCTGCGGACGGCGTTTCTCATCGACGGGGCCGGGAATAAATATTTTTTGCTTTCGGAATTAATTTCGCGCCTGTATTCCTATTCTGCACAATGCGTCAAACTGGATTTAACGACCTTCACTACCTTACGAGCGAGCATTACCTCTCAGTCTAGTCTTACCTCTAAGAAATATTGATTGGTGATCATTATCTTCTTTCAAGCGAAAATAGTTTCCATTATTTAAGAAATATTCTGAATATTTCATGTTATACGTACGTAACTTCGAATTGTTTGTTTTTTCATAGTGCTCTCTATCATAAGGCATTCATTCTTAATGGGGCATGGAAACTGGCGTGACACTATTTCGAAGCTCAAAACTCAACCATTATTATTCAATTATCAAAATTAGCATATCGCAAAAACATCTTTCTTTTAATAAACTTACCACAATCTCGCCTCGAAAATGAAGACACTGATTTTTATTAAGTATATTGAATTTTCTGAATGTGAGTTAATATCAAAATTCTTAACTTTTCTCTTTCACTTATTCACATCTTTCCTCCCTCTCCTTTTCAGTTGCATTGGAGACAGAGAGTCAACGATGTGTTGCCCACCCCTAGACTCCTACACTAGGCAACAGCCTCGCACTTCTAGATTTCGACTTCCCATCAAAAAGAGTCAAATTTGTATATATTTCTTATGTGGCCGCGACTCACGTGCGTGCATGTATGTTTTATGTTGTGTTCAATAAATGTGCCTTCACGGACAGACTTCGTTCCCATTTACAAATACACAACACGGATACCCCTTGTTAGACAAATCAAAATAAGCAATCCTGTTTGTGACTTAAATCAGGATTAATTTAAATGTTAGAGTCGTTCAATGTTTGTAGTTCCTCTACACGCATATCGTGCTTTCGGACCGAAAAAAATCCGTCGACTATAGACGGAGATCGAAGCCGCAACGTGTGTTTGGAAGTCCATCGACATAGCCGCTTCTCGACCAAACGATAATTCGACGTTATCTGAAGTGAAAATACTCGTATACGACTTCTTGAAACCGAGTTCATGGGTAATTGAAAAGCTTTTGCACCAAGGCGATGCGTGGCAAGTCTGGATGGCACTTCAAATTGGCATACGTGGTATTTGCAGTGTTACCATATCAGCTTTTTCCCAAATGGTCAAACATCCTATTCTCGCATCACAAGTCATTTTATTATTAACATATCAGATTTTGAGATTTTTATCTAGATATTTATTACACCGCCCATATAGCATTCCTAAAATCATGAGAATGCCTATTAACGGATTATTTTAAAACTTGCTCACTTTCAATTCTCTCAACCTGTTTCTATCTTTATTTGTCACAATACTTTTCAAATCTTCAATCCAACATTATTAAGAAATAATATTTTATTTCCAAAATAATCGATTGGTGCTGCATTTATGATACTCTCATTAAAGTGCTGCTAAAAGCGGAATTTATTTACCACATTCGAAAGAACTAATTAAGGCAGGTTTACACATGGAACTCTTTAACCTTCTTAAGTAAATGCAAATGCTAAATCACAGAGCCTTGGGGTGCACCCTGGACGATCGAAGCCTCGCTTGTGGGGGCGGCCCAAGCAAAGAAAGCCGCGCGCACGCTTTTCCACGCAATTAAGAGCCATGGTGACCGCGCGCCCTCCGTGCTCATTAAAATCGTACCTAATTGCGCCCATTCTAAGCGGCGCCCGAGCTCCTGGCAGCCCCTCTGCGCGGCGCCTTCTGACGCTGCCCTCCGCCATCTGCCTGGCGCCGCCTCCGCCTCTCTACTGTCGCTTCAAGGAAGGGTTGCCATTGACATACGGGATATAACCGTTTTTCGCCTTTTCCACCTTCTCGATTGTTTCCCCTGGTTATAACAGTTAAAAATATTTAGCTGGCCTAAACTGGATATGTAAATTAAAAATAAAAAAATAAAATAAAGAAATCTGTTTTCAGTGAGCACCAACGTCTTGTGCTTAAATTGCCACTACTTTTGTTGAGTAACAAGGCACCTTAAGTCGATCCGGATAGCCGAGATCGCTAAGGCAGTAGAGTCGTGGCGATCTTGGATGGGAGGATCGCGGGTTCTATTTCCGCCTCGGGTCTGTATTTATTTGTGATCGTCCCTTCACCCTTCATCATCCTATCACTTTATTAAAGAATTATTCATAATTCCTTGCGCGAGCAGGAGGCCCTTGTCCTTAATGGGATGTGCAGTTGGCTAATGTTCTTTTTTTTCAAAAAAAAAAAAAACCACACCCACACACACATTTAATGTTGCATTTTACTCTTCATTTTTCATTGCAATTTACTGTTTAGTCGTTCGCCTCATCTGACGTATCAGCTTATTCTGGGCCAGCGATATGTTCCTCTTCCGCCGTCGCCTTCTCCTCCACCGCTTCGCGCCGGCTCCGGCCTCTCCTCCGCGCGTTAATTGCCGACTAATTACGCGGGGTTACCTCGCCGCCTCCGCCGTCACCTCCTCCGCCATCACAGCTCGTTTCGGAGGACGCGTGACGAATCCCGGCGAAGGCTTGTGGCGCCGCGTGAGCCAGCAGCTGCATGGCCCTATTGTCAGGCCTACTGGATTCCAACGCTATGGCATTCGCATAGCCGATTTTTGGAGCTCGATACACTTGTATGCCCGTATCCAAAATCATTTCTGGGCATCAGGCAAACGAAGAGACCTTCAGGCCCTCCCTCCTTTTTGCTTTTTCATATCAATAAATAATATAATGGACGTACAATGTAGGCTTTCACGGCCGGTTTCCACATCAAAATCAGTTGTTTCCGGGCTTGAAGGCCGTGGTCCATACGTACAACTGATTTTGATGAATATGATGGACGATTTGTGTTCAAGATCTGATTATAAACTTTGCTTAGGTATTGCCAATAAGTCTCTTCTTTCGCTTTGGGCGAAATGCTCTGGAACACCCATTGCGCCGGAAACATCCATTTTCATTTTTGAGAGCCATCCAAATTCACTTCGCCCAAATGGTCCTTGAGGTTTATTCGTGCGATTTCCGGGTGAGCGAACGAACTTCGTTGCTTTGCACTTGCAATACACCGCTCCCAACCTTATAAAATACTTGTCCTTGTGTACTGACTATACCGTTAGGGAGTGATACTTATCCTCAATGAGTAGAATTTCACAATAAGGTATTTTAAGTGTTTTGTTGACTCGCGTGTTTACATTTATAACAAAATACCCTCTTAAATCGTTGGAAAAGATTTCTCATAACAAACTCCTGAATGCGTAGAGCATCCTTGTTTGCTTTTTTTTCAGTATGTATGGATATGTGTATATGTATTTATGTACATGTATGGATATGTGCGTATATGTATTTATATACAGTATGTTGGATATGTGTATATGTATATTATGTACATGTATGGATTATGTGCGTATATGTTATTTATATACATGTATGGATATGTGCGTATATGTATTTATATACATGTATGGATATGTGCGTATATGTATTTATATACATGTATGGATATGTGCGTATATGTATTTTATATCATGTATGGATTGTGCGTTATATGTCTTATATACATGTATGGATATGTGCGTATATGTATTTATATACAATGTATGGATATGTGCGTATATGTATTTATGTATGTGTAGGTATGAAGTAGCTGTGAATCAGTCACCCTCAAGGGCAAATAGTGTTATAGTTCGCCTGCCTAAGCGGTACGCGAATGCATGGAGTGTACAAAGAGTCACCTGTCACGTGTTTTCCCACCCACACCAACGCAGCCCGTCCTCCCGTGGGGAGCGCCGCACGCAGCGCGCGAGCTGCCTGCCCGTGCGCAGCCTAGGATTCCGAGGAACAGGGGCCCTCCGAACGTGTGGCGCAGAGCAATCCTCGGCTCTCCCGAGCAATTATGCAGAAGATGATTAATGATGCAGGTGGCGGGGGGCTTGCCTTTATCTGCCGCGCCGCTCTCAAGGAGGAAATAGCCTACCTTCCCCGGGATTCGAACGCCAGAGGCAGCGGCCAGCCATGTGGGCCGTTGGTGCGCCCGAGGGGAGTGGTTTGACAGAATCAGTAGGCGGTCCGCCCGTCCCCTCGCGTGCTGTAAATATGGAAATGTTTCGGCGGCGGCGGCGCGGGAGCGGCGATTACCGTAATTCCGCGGGGCCGTCGCGTCGAGAGAGATGGATGGCCCGGCCGCCGCCAGGGCCCTGTGTGGTCCGACCGCCGACATGCGGAAGTCACGGCCACCAGCCACGGCCGCCACCGCCACCGCCGCCACCGCTACCGCCGCCACCGCTACCGCCGCCACCACCACCACCACCAGCGCCACTACCGCCACTGCCACTGCCACCACCACCACCAGCGCCACTACCGCCACTGCCACTGCCACTGCCACTGCCACCGCCACTGCCACTGCCACTACTATCTTTCCCTGCGCAGAGCCTGGATTCTGAAAAAAAGCAATTAGCGGCGTTGTCTTTGCCAGCAATTTTGGTTATTGAAGTGCTCGTTTTCTGGCTTCCAAACAGAAGGAAACATGATGATGATGATTATGATAGCTAATCCATCGAAATCTGCTATTTCAATAAACAATATTGTTGGTAAAGACAACGCCTAATTATTTTATTTGAAATGTCAATGCCAATTCACTGCTTAACCTGGATTCTGAAGCTCGAGGAAACATTTGCAGATTATACTCCCTCAGAGATGCATATAATTTCTGTTTTGGGGCAATGAATAAATAAAAGATTATTATAAATTTGTCGTGCGAATATCTTACCGACCATAATTTTATGTTAACATTCATGCACCGTCCGTGTGCATTGGCTCTTATTTGTTTTTTGTTTTTTTTATTTTGTTTGATTACTGCCATCATTGTGATCGTAATTTTGGACCATCCTTAAGACTGTATGGTACAAACCAGCGTAGTACATAAACACCGCATTAAACATTATAATAGTGTCAATTCTCCAAAATATAAATTTTAGAAGGTATAAACGTTACATGAACATAAAATTACGTTCTTGGTCAGCGCGTAAGCTGCGGTCCTCGATCAGGGTTTTAACTAGCCAACCCCACAGGCTGTTGCACCTCGCCCTAATTTTTTAACCACCGCGCGAAGGTTTTTAATACCACGACCATAAAGTGAGGTCAAATATGCAAAATACACAGGCGAAATGTTAATGTAAAGAAGGATTGAAACCGTATAATGGTATGTCCGGCACATTTAAGTAAGTCTATACATGTTTAAGTAAGATTACATATGTTGCTTCACAGAAGTTATGAAGAGGAAATTGAGTGAGAGGTGGAGCTTACCCTTGGAGGATCTTGAGGCTTGTGACGAGGCTCAGAATGGCAGCCTTCTTGTCAATCGCCTAGAAAGCAACTGCGGTGTTTTATTGCTCACAATTGAAATCTAAACATAGTAGACAAGACTAGATAAAACACTGAATCTGAGAAGACACATTCATTTGCGGGTCATGGCATGCATAACACCAAGAATACAAAGTAATTTAGTCAACCAATTTTGGTAATATATTATTAAAATAACCATCCTAGTGAACATTTATTGGAGCACAATGTACTCTTATTTGATGCTTTATTAAAGTGAATTACAGGGTGGTCACTCATTTCCACAAATTTTCCCTGCTTCCAAGTGCATTAAAAAAAATTCACTGATAAAACTTGTAATTTCACACTATTCAAAGAAAATATAGACAGCAAGACTAGGACTAATTTGTCAGCCCTCTGATTTTGCATTAGTGATGTTGAAAGTAAAAAAAATAGATAAGCAAAAAACAATGCTGTATTATTTCTTTAGGAATAACATCTTGTTTTATAATGGTCCTAAAATGTTCCTCGAC
The DNA here is from genome assembly GCA_017312745.1 of Gryllus bimaculatus. NCBI lineage: Eukaryota > Metazoa > Arthropoda > Insecta > Orthoptera > Gryllidae > Gryllus > Gryllus bimaculatus. The sequence goes on along the minus strand of BOPP01000305.1, from coordinate 125 downwards.
TCCAAACGAACCTTCCACAAATTCATTGATTTTCCTCTGACTTTTCCAGATGACAATGAAATTCCCGGTTTTCCAGAAGATGGCCTCCGATATTAAGGCCATCAATTTCGCTACACCCCTTCATT
>BOPP01000304.1:1036086-1063976 GCA_017312745.1 Gryllus bimaculatus | reverse complement strand
GGTGTAGGAGTAGAGAGGGTTGAGGGGTAGAGAGGGTGTAGGAGTAGAGAGGGTGTAGGAGTAGAGATGGTTTAGGGGTAGAGAACCGGCCTCATGAGTCTCGGCACGTAAAATAATATAATTATTCAATTCAATATCGAAATGGGAAATCTTTATCATGAAGTGAAATATCCATATCGAAACCAAAAAGCCATATGGAAATAGAATATCGATATGAATATGGGAAATCTATATCAAAAAGGAAAATGTCCATATTGAAACCAAAAAGCCATATGGAAATAGAATATCGATATGGAAATGGGAAATCCATATCAAAAAGGAAATTATCCATGTCGAAACAATAAAGCCATATGGAAATAGAATATCGATATGGAAATGGGAAATTTATATTAAAACGGAAAATATCCATATGGAAATAAAAAGTTCCATGTGGAATATCGATGTGGAAATGGAGAAACTATATCGAAATGAGAAATCCATTTCATAATGAAAAATATCCAAATCAAAAATCCATATGGAAATCGGAAATCCATATCGAAATGGCAAATCCATATCAACTTTAGATTTCGATATGAAAATGAGAAATCCATATGTAAATAGGAAATAAAGATCGAATTGGGAAATCCGTATCAAAAGGGGACATCAAAAAATAAACGAATACAATACAAATCGAAATTGGATTTTGATATGGATTGTTGACAACGGCCGGCCAATTACTTTAAATTTGGTGCAATGTTTTTTAACAGCGCGTTTGATGTTCTTTTAGTGTGTTTTAGAGGAAAGGGTTATACATTTTAACTTGGCGCCTCCGAGATAGTCTTAATTTCCTACAAGAAGCCGCGCGAATTTCTTGTCTCTGGGTTAAACATTCATTTCTTGGTCGAAAGTTCTTTAATGTCGATTGTCAACTTGTTTCTATTAGTTCGAAGCGTCACTATAAGTACGTACCCGCTCCTGGGCGCCAGTCCCGCTATAAATTGGCTTTGTCGAATTACTAGGAATTACCTATCACAGACGTCTGCTCGCATTGAATAGATCTACATATGGAAAAGGGAAATCCATATCGAAATGGAAAATTCATATCACAAGAGCAATCTATATAGAAATGGGTAATATATACCTATAGGGGCAGCGATGGTGTAACGGTTAGCGTACTGGACTGTTGTACCAAAGTAGTCGGGTTCAATCCCGAACAAAGCCGTGGATTTTCAAGGGCGAAAAAATTCTTCGTACGCTTTCTTTCGGAGGGAAAGTAAAGCGGCTTTCCCATGTTAGTAGATTTAGTTGCATGGAAAAGATCCTCAACCCTAAATGACGCATCTGGGCTAAATTCAAAACCGCCTGTATCATCACTTATGATATAACTCCTTTCTCTGCAAGGAACGTGCAAAATTTGCGTGGTCAGACGGAAGAGCCGGCCTCATGAGTCCCGCCACGTAAAATAAGACAATTATTCAATTCAATATCGAGAATATCCATATCCAAAATGGAATATCGATATCGAATAGGAAATACATATGGAAAAGGGAAATTCATATCGAAATAGGAAATCCATATCAAAAAGGAAAATATCCATATCGAAACCAAAAATCCATACGGAAATAGAATATCGATATGGAAAATATGAAAATATTGTGAAAATATGGGGAATTGAAAATATCCTAAATCCATCCGGTAATACGCCCCCTCCCCCGCGGGCCGCGTGGGGAGTGAGTCGAGTAGCAGCTCTTTTTTGGCTCCAGGGGAGGGACGGGACCCCTATTGTTACGCTGAGCAGAGGTTTACTCCACTTTTCAATTACACGATATGTGTTCCAAATACGTGCACTAATTGTAAGTGATAAATGTATTAATTAGACTGCAAGTTTTCATTATTCTAGGGTATTTTTTATACAATAATTGGCTCAAAATTGAAATCAGGGAATCAGGAAAACAATTTGTACGGTGACTTGGAACTCAATGATAACTTTTAATAATATAGGTCCACAAGTATTCTATCTTCAAATAGTAGACTCGTATATCATATTAGTTCGAGCTAATCATCCTGCCCATTTTAGTAGTTTCGCGATGTTATTGTGTTTCCATCAGGGATTCTGAATGTAAATCCCAATAACAAGTAGTAACAAGTAGTACGTACAAGTAGCGACATCACTCACAAAAGAGCAAGGTTATCATACTACAAAGAAACCAAAAATCCAGGCAACATCCAGCAACCATACTTCCGCCATGCAACAGTACCTCACTATTTAATACATTGGTGTACTACGAGTAACAAAAGCTTTGAGAGTTTAAATTTGGGGCAACATTTTAAAGTCACGAGCCTTGTATCTTTATTGTCCGATTCTCAAGAAGATTAGTGGAAATGATGAAAAACAAACGATCCTGTGGCAACAAGCCGATGCGAGCGGGGCGGCTGGAGACTGGCCAGCAAGACCAGTCGAATGGAAATGTCCCCCTGCGACGTCATTTGCAGACGTTGTAGGGAGCGGAAGCGGCTCTAGAGGTTGAAAGCCTCGAGGTGTGCACTCGCGGCGGCATTGTTTCCGCGCACGTCAACCGCGATGTCTTCTACCTCCCTTAAATATAGTTAATGATTTATCCTTGAGGGGGCGGTGATTACCCCCCACTGGAAGACGATATCCGGCGCCGCCCTAAAAGTTGGTTCGCAGGCAATTTCCTCCTCCAGGAATCTCCCGCAAAGGCCATCGCCAAATGTCTAAATTTTCGACTGGTCGGTCTCACGACGTATTGTAGTTAATGTAAGTGTGTGTGTGTGTGTGTGTGTGTGTGTGTGTGTGTGTGTGTGTGTGTGTAGGAGGGGGCGCACACGGTCCGTGGCCCCTTTGTTAGGGTACTTTTGTGGCATTCACCTATTGATGATCGGAGAAACCACAGAAAACTACCGAACTACCGACCGTTACATTTCTCCTCCAAACGGCAGCTAAATTCGACTTAGCTATGTAGATATGAGTCGAAAATCCACAGTCACAGACGGGACACGAATCATAGGGTCTTTTGGGCAGAATCAGTACAGAGCCAACGGCAATGGTAGCTCTCAACTGAACACAGCCGGCGCGGGGAGAGGTGGGGTGAGAACGTGGCTCTTGTATTGTGAGCGCATAACGGGACAGAAAGCGAAAAGATTAAATATTGCACTTGAATGCAGTTGCAACGGAAAACGGAGCGATTTTAGTGGTATTGCTCAAGTACAGGTGACATCCATGTGATTCCTGCAACCCTCTCTTCATTGAATTTTAATACTGTCATTGCTTGGCCTATTCATTGGTAAATCACTAATTTTTGAAAACAATGTCTTATTCTGGTGTGAGAACGTATTTTCTTTCAATGCAATTCACTACAAGAAACGTACAGATAAGTGAACATAATTTTACAGCACACAGCCAGATAACATTAAATAATTAAAATCGATTCACAAGTTTAAATGGTATGTCTAATCTTTTCAGTTCCCTAAGTCATTTTGTACAATTAGAAATTAAACTGAATATAAAAAACCAAAATAATATTTATTTCCAACAGTGACTGTAATATATTTGTTTATCATTTGAACTGTGTAATTCTGAAGTACTCAATATACCTGTAACATGCATTCTACATCAATTTATGGGTCAATGACCCCCATGTCGACCAGTTTTAGGTGTAGTCTTTACCGATCCATTGAGAAATAGCGCTGAGATGTCCCCTTGTCTTGCTTCTCAACATAAAAATAACTTCATTATCTACGCATGTACCCTGGATATCTTTAGGGAGAAGGAAGGGACCAGCAGTGATTTCGACAACAGTAGTATCAAGTCGTTTGTCAGCGCAGATAGATTCCTTTTACTCGGGAGCGAAACTTTCAAATTTTTAAATGTTCCTCAACCACGCCCAGTGGCAACTTTATTTATAATTTTTCTGTGTAGTAAAATAAAGATGTATGATTGAAACTCAAGAAAAAGTGCGGAAAATTTACGAGATGCAACAAATGTTCTCCGCAGAATTACTCATTTTGCCTATTTGATTTCTACGCTTAGAAAATGTAATGTCAGCCGTTGTGAGAATATAATCTAAGGTTCATGTGACTTCTATCAGCACCATTGTCAGTTCGGCCGATTTCGGGATACCTACAGACACAGACTTTCTGGCGAAGAACAGTCCAAACCAAAATCTGAATCCACTTCAACGAAAGCAAGAACCCTCAATTACATCAGCAACATATGATTATGATACATTTTTTACGTAATTTTCTTCGCTTTTCAGTCATTTTTAAAACATTTTAAAAGCATTTTTTGATCATTTTGGCGATTTTTAGGTCGTCAAAATCCGCCCCCTAGTTATAAGTTTCAGTGATAGAGAGTGGAGATCCGACGGAAGGAAATGCGACCTCTGAAAAGAACTGACTGAGTCGCCGAGGCCGCCTCGCCGCCCTATCCTCTACTTTCGCATCTCTTCTTATGAACAGAGCGCGACGTGCTTCACAACGCTTACGCAGCTCACCACTAAGGGTTCTGACGTCGACGAATCTTCCAGAACATCGGCGAGGGAAAAATTGAGGCTCATGTCTACGGAATCCGATGCGAGAATATCTGATGTGTTTGCGTGGAGGAAATATAATGAGACTCCATTTCATCACGTTCTACTTAAAAACAGCCAAACTATGGGGGATGGACATTTTTACACGAACGTATTGTGATGTTTTATTACAGTTTGAACAATTAGTAAACAAGTTAATATAAAATATAAACATGAACGACATCAACAATGGGGAACAGATAGGATGCATTTGATGAAGTGATATATAAATGAAAATGTGAGAGGGCAGTGTAATTAATAGAGGGAAAATATTAGAATTAGTGGTGAATATATAGCATATAGACACGTGAGTAATTTCAGTAGATATTGAATTATATTACAAAAAGAATCCAAGGATCAAGAGTAAAGAAATAAATAAAGTGCTTGGACGATATTGACCAATCTGAAGTGAGGATATGTGTGAGAAGGGAAGATCCAACTCAATGGGACAGAAGAGAAACGCATTAGACACTGTAGGGCACATCGAGTATGAAGAAGATCACATGGTACAAATTGTTGTATATTTAGGAAGAATTAAGAAGACAACAGTTCTTATCAACAATGCAGGTTTATTATTCCGAATCTAAAAGCACAAACCAAGTGCAAGCCAGTTCATCGTTTTCCAGAAGAGGTCCCTTTCACAAACACTAATCATCAACCACCTGGAGAAATACCGTTACCAACACTGCACGTGAAATAGCCCTAGGCACCTCGTCGCTCAATGCGCTCATTTGCCGCACTCGGACCGTCACTGTCTCCGGCCCCGCGGGCCGGCCGCTTTATAGCTCCCGGGCCTGCGGGGCGAGTCTCTCTTCTTCCCGGCTCAATGGGCGGCCCGGCCACCGCTGCTGCCCTGCCCCCTAGCGGCGCCTCCCAGCACCTTCCATTGCTGGGCCCGACGCCCAGTCGGCCGGTGCCAGTGTGCCACCAGCCTCCCCGGCGCTGCCGCGGCCCTATCTGTTTAAGCCATAACACAAACAAATGAGACAGAACGTACTCTGACGCGGTGGAAATCGGATGGTAGAGTGTGTTATGACTCGGTGATGATCAATTATTGACGGAATGTTCTCCGATGGTAAAAATATTATAAGTGGAACGGGTCATAAAACTGTGTATGGGAAGATGGAGTTGCCACGATTGGAATTGAACTGGGTTGAAATGGAAACTTAAATGAACGCGAGAACGACGGTCTAGAAGGCTTACATGGCACATAGATATTTTTAATAATGTGTGAAAACCTAGTTTTGGAATAAATTTGTAAATTTTAAATTAATATCAAAAACGGGTAATAACCACGTATGAAAGGGGAGGAATAACGAGAAAATATTAAATAACAACAGGGTTCTTACTGTTATCATTTTTCGTATTGGTATATGAAATGTTATGTATGTTTTATTTATTTACGAAAGAACAGGAATTAGAATGTTTATTTGATTTTTGAAACAGATTACAAACTTGGGTATTGGTAACGGTAATGAAAATTCCCAAATTCCGAATATAAAAAAAGGGTAAATATTTATTACATAAATTTTCTGAACCGAGAATCTGTAGAGACGGTTTTGTCTAACGAACAACAAAAAAATTACCATTACGGATCGACCTCGGTATGTAAATAGAGCAAATAGCGTAGTAAATAAATAAACAAAACAGAAGAAAGTTATTAGATTGATAATGTATTTCCGGGTAGTACAGGGTGAAAATCCATCAGAGTACCCATTAATTCATGGAGTGGTTCTGAAATACGCTCCCCGAATTCATTATTCAAGGCTGCTTTTGTTCCATTCCAAGCAATGCTGTAAATTGAAAACCAAAAAATAAAAATGCCATCAATTTTATCTTAACAGGGTTACAAAATCAGGATCATACCTACAAAGAATAAAAAAGTAATAGTTCATGAGATTTATTTAGTAATATAGTATTACTATTAGAGAGGAAAATTAACTCCATTTATACATTGTGACGTACCTGGGAAGCGGTACTATTCACGACAATTAATTTTAAGAGGACAGGTGTTTTGCTCGTGAATGGGCCTCTAGGATTTTGGCGTAGAATAGTAAGACAACTCCGTTATAGATTTTCAAACAAACAAACGTTTTATTGCTCAGATAACACAAATTAGAATAATGTTTATAGTCAATTAAACCTTCGTTTTGGTACCAATGCATGTAAATGAGTTCAGATTTACACGATACCTTGGTCTTCAAGAGTCAGCTGTTCCTTCCTGACGTTCCCTCGGGCGGCAGGGGCGGCGGCGGCGTCGGCAGACTTCGGCTCGCCTCGGAGCCCGTCGGAGGTTCACCCTTCCCTCGGCGGCCTGCCTCTCAAGCTCTGCGCGACGGTTGACGATTTCGCCAGGGCTCCGTCCCAGTCGTTATCAAGATAATATAAAAATGGGGGCGAAATACCCAAGATCGATGCCCGTCGGTTTTTCCTGTTCTTTTCTGTAGTACTCCCTGGCTTCGCGATTAATCAGTTCAGCTCTGTTCAGCACGGTTACATAAGAACGGGGTCACCAACCCTGACCACAACCGGCCATGCGGTTCACTAGTTTCCTTGATCTATCACAGTTTTTAACACTTAATCTTAATTCCACAAACCATCCAACTGCCTACAAGTCATTAGTACACTTGGTTTTACCACCGAACTTCATTTATTCTATAATAGACTGTCTAATTGCTACTTGTCCGTCGAGCGCGTCACAGTTCTTCCGTTCGCTTCCGATCGTTTCCTCGCACTATCCTGACCGTTGCTGGCCTCACCGATTCCCCTGATTTTTCCGTTGGCGGCGGCGGCGGTGACGGCGTTACCACGCTAATCAAGATGTAGTTTTTTTTTAAATTCAGAATGTATCGCGTTTTAATGTTTCTTAATATAGAAACGCTCTTCATTTCAATATATATATAAAAATTCGCGCCCCAGGGCGCAATTCGGGCTCAGTCCTACCGGCGACGTCCCAGCCTCGCGGCCGTGGGTTAAGGGGGTTACGTAAGGTTAGTACATAATCAGCGCCACGCCCATCTTCTCAAGCTGAGGAAGGAATTTCTCATCGTCACAAAGCAACATATATTGAGACACGGAAAACGCACACGATAATCTTGCCTCACCGGGACTCGAACCAAGGGCCGCGTAGTGGAAAGCAAGCACGCTGACCAACAGTTAGCCACGAGGACAAATTAACTCCATATTCCCATAGAAGTTACTTGTAAAACTGAGCCACTGTTCGTTAAATTTGTAATCAGATGTCTCAACGAGAGTTTCGTTTACAACCACTAATACCTACCTTCCCTCACTTTTCCTCAAAACTCTCTTTTATATTTTAAAAGTTTTATATCTTATTTTTGCTGGAGCCTCACAAATATTATCCAGCATCTCCTACGACTACCGAAGTCTTCGGAATCAGTCATATCTAAATTACGGGCGATCAGCCAATCGAGCGATCTTAAGGAACAATTTAGGGCAACAGGATAGGGTAAGGAAGAGATCACGCGCTGTTGGTTCTCCCGATCCTCCGTCTCAAGTTGTTAGGAGGGAACGATGATAATGCGCCACTGGAGCGCTGGTCTTTAGAATTCTCATTCAGACAGACCTCGCCTGGCCCAGCATGTAGGAGGGAGATGAAAATTCACTGGGAGTCCTAGGACCTCCCAGTCTATGAACCTTCACCATCTACTAAATGGGAAATCTATACTCAAATTGATAAATTCATTGCTTGTGTATAAAGTTATTACTCTCCCAACCCTCACTTATGTTTTCCTAATTTTGTCGACGGTTTCTTTAACTAATATTAAATATCCCCAAACGTTTCAAAATAAGGTAGGTAGTTAGGAAAATCCTAACTCTTCTTTGAGCGTAATTTCCTGTAGAGAAAGATCTTGAAATCCAAACAATGTACTCTTCACAACAATCCCAAAATATATCGTTCTTCTACAACATTTTGTTAATTTCTAACCTTGCTAGCAAAAATGTAGGAATAAAAAGCAAAAACTCTAGCATATAAAATAATTTCTCACGCAAAGCAGTAACCTAACAGCAATAATTTCCTAATCCCCACATGTCCTCTCCCGCAAATAAAACTAATTAAATAGAAACAGATACGCTAACTATATGTCTAAGTGAACATTTAAAATATTACATCAAATGTTATGTTTCCTTACTTAAACACTTCATATAAAACATTATATTTGTTTTAAAATATTTTTCTTCCAAAGGTATTATGAAAATATTACATTAGAGTTATTTACCAAATACATCAGAAACATCTGTCCTGACCTGTTCTTGGCTCGACAGCCCGATACGGGCTATGGCGGTCAGCGGTGACCCAGCTTCTCGTCCAAGGGCCGTGTGGTTCGCACGAAGACATCCTTCCGCCGTATATACTGGGTGGACTTTTTCATCGTCACATAGCAACAAATACGAGGACATTTGTAAGGAAAGTGCACAGTTATAATTTTGCCCCGACCGGGAATTGAATCCGGGATTGCGCCAAACGGGTTAACTAAATAGTTAATTAGGCTCATGTTTAAGGTTAGTAGTTTCTAGTTTGTGATAAGATAAGGAAAAACATAGTGGGATAATTGTAACTGTAACAGACTAAAAAAGGGAAATAACTCTGAAAAGATAGAAAACTTGTGGACATGTCATGTTTATGCTATAAGTGTAATAATAATAATAATAATAATAATAATAATAATAATAATAATAATAATAATAATAATAATAAGTATGGACGAAGGAAAGCCGGAGGAGATTGGGAAAGGGAGAGGAAATTGATTCGTCAGTTTCTCGCTACCACGACATTCGTATCCCTTTCCACAGGAATTGTTGGAAACTGAACTATAACTTACAAAGTTGTGAAATGTGAATAAACATGTGAAAGAATTATTGGAAACAACTTTTCGACCATGACGCAATCACATACAATCAAGGTACGGTCAAGGTTCTCTCTTTTGTCTAAAAAGTTACATTAAACTAAACAAAGATACTGTAGTTCTCCCCTTGTTGCATAAATTTCAAAAGATTGCCGTCTCGTAGAAAAGCAATGACTATTTGGAGTTCTATTTTATATCAACGCTCTCCTAATGATAAAATGCGTGGGTTGACTAAGAGTATAAAAACTACTCATAGACACATTTTCTGTAATAAACTCTGTAACAAACGATCAACAAAATCTCTAAGATTATAAACAACCCTGCCAGCATCATCCTAACAGGCGTCTCAGACCGAACAAGACTCGGCAGCCCCCGCCCCCTGCCCGGCAGGCCTATTTGTACCCAGCGGAGAACAGGGCTGCCAACGGACGCGTGGATTCTTGCGACACAGGCGCCGGCGGCAGCAGCTTTTACATTCAGTGGGCCAAAATTACACCGAAATATTTTCTCTGATTGCAAAGTTCGCAGCTCAAGAAACCAAAATGTACCTACTAACTGATACGTTGATAAAATAAAATAAATATAGGAGACCGTATAATTTTCCATTTTATTATTTTTTGGTTTGATGTACTTTTAAATGTTTATGTTAGGATTAAACCTTACCTAGCAGCCATTATAAGTAAGCCCTTCAGCCATGTCAGTAAGCTATATACTAGGAATTGTTATAAAATTGTTTCAGTCATATTATTAGTACTGTCATTTAATAGAGTTTTACGTTGAAAAGTTAAGTTTCTTTGAGGGAACCATTGTTAGCATTGTATCATCATAACGCTCGCTCTAAATAAGTGTAATTGAAAAGTCTGCTAGAATAAATAATTAGCCCTCCCGAAGTATTAATCGCTTCACTGTGTAATTTTCACAGCAGTACGCTATTTTGGCAAGAGGTTTAACCTGTTGATTTTATCCACGCACGTTATGGCGTCATTTCGGCCCATTGTGCGGCAATAAGCCAAAACTGCCCGGGCGGCCGCGCGCCGTGACGTCGCTCTCGGACTGTCCTGCGCCCTGGAGACGAAGCCCGGGTGCGCTAAGTGGCGTGGCGGAAGCGTGCAGGTGAAGCGTGCAGCGGCAGATGACCGAGGACTAGGCCAGCGGCAGCTTTGCATCTGCGTCGCCCGCGTGCTGTGGTTCGACCCTCCCCCGCTGCTCTGTGTATTCATCTCCGCTCATCGCTCGCGGTGAGTACATATTGCTCGTCATCTCGCGCGGACAAGTGAGATCAGTCGAGCAAGACTGGCAAGGTCGTCTAAATACGAAAATTGTATAAGAGAATTATCAGCTTAGTTCTGAGCTCAACTGATGTTGTTAACCACGTTTATTTTTCTTTCGTTCGTTTTGTTTTTTGTTTACTAAATGTGTCGTCCAGCAATGTACTCGTGCGAGAAATTGAAAACACATTTCCTTATTGACTGGATACCGTAATGCTTACATAATGATCTGTCTCTCTTAAGAATACTCACAATTGTTCCAAGTCATTAACAATGTACATATATTATTCAAATAACATTGCTATCCGGCGTATTTGTGAAGTTGTGTTCAATCAAAATTAACTGAATATCGTTAATAATAGTTATGTTATTACTCTAATTCACTTAATTGGATTCAAACTTGATGATTCATTGAACCCAAAACCGAAACCAAATATATGTTTTCATTTCGAAGCATTTGAAAAATTTCACATTACAAGATTTATTGCCTGAGAAATGACAAGGTGTCACAAATAGGTCAAGTTTAAGTTTATTGAATGATCGGCAATAACGTTTGGAATGATGTCACCGCTGTTCAACGTGATGTAAAGTGGCACGTGGCCATTGCATCAATGATACTTCCCGGGTGAAGATATTGCCAACGTGAATCAAACATATTACCAACTTAGATATTTTCGGTATATTATTTTCACGAAGATCTCTCTTATTTGAACAATGGTGTCTTTTCGTTTCTCCGTCCATTTGTATTTGCTTTAGATGCGCATAGAGAGATGCATGTTTACAATTTTCTCCGGATAGTAACTGTGACTTTTCTGCAGTCATTAAACACCTAAACAATTCCAAAACTCCACTCCCACGTAAACAAGAATATGAAACTTTCTGCAATGTGAGCGACAATTGCTAAAACATGAGGTGAATAACAAAGACAAATTTTCTTTATTACTGTGAGTAATCCATTCAATAGTGCACACACATAAAACATGCTGCTTTCATTTATTAATAAAACCTTTATGATAATTTTGAAGTGTAGTTACAAAAAGGTCCGACATGCAAAGATGAGCTTTGAACGATTCGCAAAACACAGGGATTGCATTCTTAATGCTAACAAACAAGCAAAAAGAGAACTGAAGAATTAATTGAATTGCCCAAGTGCAATTATATTTGTATACAAATAGTAACCATGTCGCTTCTAGGAGATTCCTTGATTATAATTAATTACGTAACTAGTAGAGAAAGTGAGTCGCGCGTGCCAATAAAATGCTGACTGGCGAAACGAAGACAGGAGCCCATTATCAATATCCGAGGAGACGGCCATGATGCAGCCACTATTTTCTGTTTCCATTCCAGTTCCACGTTGTTTTATGACGCGGTGGCGTCTTTGAGGTACACAAAAATACTTTTACGAATGCGTCCCGCAAAGCAACACTTCCCAATCAATAAACATTGCAGGTGAGTACCATTCATGAGTGCTGAAAATATTTTGCAAGTACAATTCCTGAAGGAGAGAGGATTTTTGGAGGGCTGTTAGGCAAGTAAGAATATCATTTGCAACATGAAATAGTTATTTATGCACAAAAGGCGTTGTAAGGCTGCTAATGACGCGAGCGGCGACAGAAATGCGGAGGCCCTTTGGTCCCAGGGTTTTTGTCGCTCGAGATCATTAGAAGTAGATAACGCTCGTGGTACAGACAATATTTTATTTTTTACCTAATTTTAATTATTCGTATTTACTTGTTTACTAATTAACTAGTTGTTAACTTGACTAGCTTTGTCATTTCATTTTTCTCCCCGTAAAAGAAGAGAACATGTAGCAACATTCAACTCTTTTCAAACTTTCATCACGATCCTCTCAATTCAGATAAGTTATGTAGTGAACATGGAGCTCCATTTCGATAGCAATAACAAACAATAGAGTAAGTAAAAATAAAAGTTATGGCATGAATACTTACATTCAAAAATTCGACTGTATGAACATCGTACCTGTACGTACGTATAATAATAATAATAATAATAATAATAATAATAATAATAATAATGCCTTTATTAATGGCGAGGCTCAAGCCATAGGGCCTGCTCTTCCGCCTAACCACTGAATTTACATACATATACAATACACATACAATACAACATTGTAGAATAGTAACATTTTAAAAGGGGAGGACAAGCTGTACATTTACGTCTGGGAGAACAAATCTAGGGACCATCCCGGCTTACGCCTTATGCGATTGAGTAAACCCAGAAAACCTCAATCAGGATGGCGGCTTAGGGCCGAACATCCATCAATTTACGGAGAAAAGTGCAAGAAAAGAAAAAATAAGTAGAAAGGAAACGCTAAATGAAAAATGAAGAGGAAAAACAGGAGGAGAAAGAAAGAGACACCGAGAGGGGGGACAACCTGCACATTTACGTCTGTAGGGCAAGACAAGGAACCATCCCGGCGTACGCCTTAAGCGATTGAGTAAATCCAGAAAAAACTTCAATCAGGATGGCGGCTTAGGGCGACGAACATTAATAGTACTGAGTAAGTTGTACATAGTAGTGAAAGGGAAGTTCGTGAAAAGAAGCAGAAAAGACGTACTAGGGGAAGGCAGTCGTAAAGTAAAAAATGGGGAAAATTTGTTGAGGAAGAGGAAGAGAAAAAGAAGCGAATAAAAGGACGAAGAAGAAGTATGCGAAAAAAGTGAAGTTATTTGAGGAACATTACAGAAAGCCTACGTTTGGTTACAGTAGCACTTTACATAAATATAAAATATTTTTAACACCAGAGAAGCAACATACACTGAAAGCAAATAACAACAGTAATTTTAAACAACAATACTGGCAGTAATAAGCGGAACAATACAAAAAATGCGGGTATCTTAACATCTATTTTGTTTATGCCAATATATTGTAGCTGAATATCCTAGATTCGCTACAAAGATAGCTACGAAGTTATATTTTATCTCGGATCGTCACTAATATTTTGCTATTTTATTAACAATTTTATTAGGGTACGCCAGAAAAATAGTTAATGCTAATCAATTTAGTTGTTGAGAGGGCAATGGCAAGCATGAGGATAGCAAGCAATGACAGGTATGCGGATAAAATATTTTAAAATTCAGAGAGGGGGAAATAGAGCGGTGTTTAACCGAGGGCGTGACCCGGGCGCCCTTTGGCAACGGCCGAGAGTCCTGGAGATTTGAAGACGTTACACGCCATTATGTCGTTATTCCTTACCCATGTGATTAATCAGTTTTGAATTTACCAAAAGTATTTTGAATGTTTTAGTCTCGCTGGGTAATTTATCCAGGCTCGGATAGCTGTTAATCGTGAATGAAGTTACTTGAATGAAGTCGTGTTGTGTGACCTGTGCTACACCAAAAGCAGAGCTGATTCACGCAGCTCGATTTAGTTCTCAGAGGATTGAAGTTACTTATGCAGCGCGTGTTGCATGACAGAACCGCCTTAAAAACTTTTATAAAGAAAGAAGTAGAGAGATGGAGTAACCGGTCTTTTGTTTAGGAGTAAGCAATACGAATTCCGTTTTCCAAAAAATTCTCCGATACATGGGTCGCATTTTCTTAGATCCAAAATAAAAACGTACTGGCAGCCGTTTCTGGGCTACTTGAAGTTTACGTTGTAAATCTTGAATGGTCATGTTGCGTCAGAAGAAAGTCGCAAAATTAGTCGAAATGGTGGCATGATAAGCTGATTTGCATGAGAGTCTCACGTGTTGCTACCCTTGCAAAAAGTGCTCGCTGCTGTCTTCCAGTGAATGCACTGGGACGGCAAAAAAAACTTACGGCAGCGTTTGAATCTACTGCGAGTTCCAGGCTGAGAGTGTTGTCGATAACACATCTTAGGCTGTCTTACTTCAGAACCACCAAGATAAAATGGTGACATTTAATATAAATATTAGGGCCAAAGGCAGAAGAAGAAATTTTAATTCATAAGTGCATTTTGAGCTGATAACCATGCCACTGTGAATTTTGTTTGGGCTTTAATTGTTAGGTCTAAAGATGCGTAGCCCCAGGTCGTTTACGCGTTTATCTCAAATCTTCATTAATTTTTTGTACAGATGATAAGTGCGGAGACGGGTGACCACTTTAGATATTATCTGCAGAGGATTCATCCCGCATACATTTGATGACTGCAATATTTAAGTGCATTTCCCACGTCATTTACATAGATTAAGAAGGCCAGCTGGCCCTAACACAGTGTCCTTGCAGCAACTCCGCGGTAAGCTTCAAGTGCCCTGAGCTGCCGGCTGACCGCGACACCACTCTTTGGGTTTCTGGAAGTTAAGTAATTAACGAAACGCATGGTACGCGTTGTCTGTGCAAATCCCAGGTCTTATGTTTTTGCGAAAGGAGTCGCTATCTACTGCGAACTCGAATGCTTTACCTGAAATCCAGAAGAACCAAGCATATTATAGGTACTCGTAATCTATTGACTGCTTCTCGCGTCTTCAATGACGTTTAGTAGCGCGGTTCCTGTATTCCTGCCGGAACGGAAACCTGATTGGTGATCGTTTAAAAGTGATTTTTTCGAAGATACTGTTCAGTTTGCTTCCGGACGACTTTTATGAGTACTTTAGAGATAGTTGTACTTTAGTATAGTAACTTTAGAGGTAGTACTTTAGATTCCGGCGGGGTCCGGGTACTGAATGTGTTCTAGGCAGCGGATGCGTATACGGACAAAGGCCATCGCCTATGTGCCCATCCCAGGGAGCAATCTCCCTGGTAGAACTAGTCAAAGTTTGGAGTAGTAGCCAACACAGGGTGTATACTGTCACTGCTACTATTCATTCATATGAGATGAGTTTGGCCACAGAGGTTATTGTTGTTTTTTGACAGACACTAGTTATTAATTTGTATAGAAATAAAAATACAGAATCACATAATTTTAAACTTCAAAGTTTTTATTTTTCATTAACCACAGTTTGTTGGACGACGGTTCGAGGACATGAATATTTTTCTCCATCTTCAAACTATAATGAGTATAAAAGAATATTTTTTAAGGAACATAAATAATAAGTTACTGACTTTAAATTAATTGATTCAGTTGTAATGAAACACTACCACTCGATATAAAATAATATGTGAAGACTCACTACTGTGAAAAACCAAAAACCATTAATATATTAAATAAAATTAGAAAAAATTTGGAGCAGTGGGAAAATTGCGTTTGAGCGTTTTTGAAACTGCGAAATTTGAGCTACTTTTCACAGGAAACGGTTGAGTTTTCTAGAAGTTTTATAGGGCACTATTTAAAGCACATATACTCATCATTATAATCATGTGAACAAATTGCCGCTAGGATAAATACTAACGGTATGAGACAAATCAAGAAATTACGTATTTTTAATTTTTGAAAAAACAAAAGAATGGAACAATATCGCTATTACGTACGGACGGACGTTTTGAAACAACACTTTTTCGGTATCAAGGGACCTCCACACGTATATTTCCGTTGAAATCTCCAAATCGATTTTCTGCAGCATTACATAACTTTCCATATACTTCGTGTATTACTCCGTATACGATACGTATGTATATGGGAAAGCAAGTAGATGTACTGAAAGCATTTGATAGTGCCTAAAATGTAATAAAACGACGGTTGATGCCTATTTTAATAGATTTTGCCTAAATCTTCCTTAAACAAGTAATTTTGGTGAATTATCATATTTTCTTTTGGATATCTTTCCTTCAAAATTAGTTGTGCATAAGAATTACAAAACCAAGATTATCTCAAAAATGGCTCCAATTGTTTTAAATCTTTTGTTAGGAATTGTGCTAACTGTACTCTACAACATGACATATTCTATTGTTTTTCTATTCTTTTGTTTTTCCAAAAAATTATTTTATTCGCTTCTCTCACGTCATTAATATATACACATTACACATTTTATTTGAAGGAAAAATCTCTATCTTTAAATTTTTAGGAATATCGCCGAAAAAAATTACAAACGGACAAAGTTCTTGGGTTCCGAAACATATTGTACAAATTATTTCTACATACCATGACACTTGCCCCATGATTCAGGAAGTAGGGAAAAAAACCACATTTCAATTTTATTTTTATCGCAATGATCTCTATCAAAACTTCCTAAAACAAAAGTTTTAAATTGATTCTCAAACAATATACCAATGAAATATCTTCGACAAACTTTTCGAAGCGTATCTTAAAAAATCTAAAATTGTGTCTCCTCGAAAAACTTGCGTGGAAGTATTTGTATCATTAATATTCGCCTTTCTTTTTCAGTGATTTCTTCGTATATTTTACGAGACTAGTACAGTTACAGTAATGTAATCACTGGTTTTATAATTAGACAAGCCGGTCGACGGCCTGGCATTTTCCCCATGCATTACATGGAGGTTGAAGCAGAAGTTCAAGCAGTTTCTCTTTTCGTCGCAAGGTAGCAGCTTATGATTGAAGATATGTAGCGACTCTTGTGACGAATCAATGAAGCCAATTCAAACAGTCAATTCTCTTTAGAGTTAAACACTGGTAGATAACGTTGCTGTACTCCGTAGAGTTTCCGTTTGTTTGTGGATAGTTGGTATCTTGAAATTTAGTTTGGTGTTGTTGATTTCAAACAATAGCGTGTAATTTTTGTTTTCCACTGGTTTTGTGTGCATGGTATGGGTTATTGCTGCGTTCCTTGTTGCAAGACTACTCAGTGTAAAGGAATATCGTTTCATAAATTCCCGTCAAGCATTGAAAGCAAACGAAAGTGGATTATAGCCGTATCCCAGCACGGGAATCCACGGAATTGTCATTGGTTTCCGAAAGGCAAGTCAACAATTTGCAGCAAACACTTTCAGGAAAACGATTATAGTATTAGTACTACAAAGAAAATACTTCTTCCTAGTGCTGTGCCTTCTGTTTTTGAAGATTTGGTTGGGCAAAAGATGGCCAGACGACAGAAACAAGCAACGCCAAGAAAAGAGTCGAGTCAAAGTCGTTTTAACAAAACTAAAAAACCACCAAAAACAAATCAAACAACTCCTGTGTTAGAAGAATTTAAAAGAGGAAGAGGTCGACCTAGGAAAGTAAACAGTTCGTCGAAGCAAGTAACTGTGATATCTGATGCTCATAAACCATCTGAAAGTAATGACTCTGTAACTAGCAAACTACGAAAAACAACACGGGAAAGTGCCAAATTGCTCGCTAATGGAAACTTGCCTATTGAGAAGGAAATATCAGAAACTGTAACTTCCGTTAAAAAGGATACACCTGTAACAACCGTATTACCCTATAAGAATCACAATTCGGACGATGTAGGAATGTTCATTGACGAAGATCAGAATTCGGAATGTGCGACCTTACCCTTGACAGAAGAATATTCGGCGACTGGAAGTGAGTGTGATAGAAGTGAAAGTCTAATTGATGGTGCTTCTCAGACTACTACAATCAAAATTTCTAAAAATTTGCACTTAGTTTTGCGAAAGCTTGTTACCACAATTGAAAATCAGAGAGCTGAAATTTCAAGGCTGAAAAAAGAAAGAGACTTGCTCAACCGGCAGCTTTTTAGCCTGAAAAGGCCACCATCAAATTATATATAGATATGATAGGAGTGAGAGTATTCAAAAAGTTGTTACGAAAGTGGGTTTTTGCAGTAAATTTTTGCAAGCATTTTGTGATAGAAAAAGCTGAATGGAAAACTATTTTGTAAAGACTGATTTTTTTATTCCTTATGAAGTTTTGTATCCAATAGATTATTTCTCAGAATTAAAAAATGTTCTTGTGTTGTAAATAATACAAAACAGTACTAGGTTATGATGTTTGCAAACAATAATGCAAACGTGTATTGTAGTATTTCATTTCTTAGTGGATGTGGATGTGTGTTGTGTTCGTTTTGAATAGGAAGAGGAACGAGATTATTGAAAGTAAGTCTTCAGAAATTAACCTATTACGTTACTTGTCTCTTCTCTGGTTCTTTTTTTGTTAATATCTTAAGGTTAATCTACAAGTTGATACTACAAGGTTTGACACATACATGTACAAGTTCATTCTGGAAGATTCTCAAATTTATCACATTATCAATTAATTCAAGTTTTGATGCAAGGTAGTTATGTGATTTAAGTATAATTATTTTCTTGAATTATTTTAATTGATTTTTACTGCAAAATATATTTCTATTAACAACATGGTATTTTGAAATGTTTAAAGAATTAATTTTCATCAACATTACATGCACAAATTTGAATCAACTTGTGAATAGATTATCATTTACCACAGCAACTTCCGACTAATTTCCAAATATATTTTTGTTAATATAGTAATTTCATAGTGTTTGTCCTTTCAATAATCATAAACTTTAATTAACAAATGTATTGAACTTATGGACTCTGAATTAAAGAATTTATGTTCTTCAAAGTATTTTCCATACTAGTTGTTTAGTGCAACATACCATACCAAGCAAATAATTGTTTTATCATTTCGCTCAAAAATTAAAAGAATACTGGGGAAAAATAGTAAATATTAGGGATCCATATGATAACTGATAAGATGGTATGGTTAGTTGTA
Source organism: Gryllus bimaculatus (assembly GCA_017312745.1). NCBI lineage: Eukaryota > Metazoa > Arthropoda > Insecta > Orthoptera > Gryllidae > Gryllus > Gryllus bimaculatus. The sequence goes on along the minus strand of BOPP01000304.1, from coordinate 1,044,761 downwards.
TATTTGGAATCACAGTATTGTATAACTATTGTATGAATGAATATGAAGCCTAGATTTCTTGTGCTAATGTAGTGAATTGTTGGTGTATTTATCTTCAAAAATCGCATTTTGTTTTTGAACACATATTTTGCATGTATTAAGTGTTGTTGAAATTTGTAGCAGTTTTCTAACTTGAAGCCAATGATGGTACTATAGAAGTAAGGGAACAGTTGTAAACATCAACAAGGTGACAACTGTAGATACTTTTTAGTCAAAGTAGTCATATGTTAATTAACTTTTTTTTATTTTGGAAAAGAATAAAAAATATTAAATGAAGATATAGAAAGTATTATAGTTACAAGTATTCTTTTAGATACATGTAATTAAAAATTATATATTCATAACATTCCAAAGACCATGGTCTGATAATAGAGCACCTGTTAGTGAAGTAAATGAGTGATGTGTGTGTAGAGGATGGGTGTATAATTCCAAAAAATTCTGTCTCGGTTGCCACTGTCTGAATAGTCATTGATTAATGTGGGAATTTGTATGTTATTTACAGCCATGTATTAAAAGCATTTAACATGGAGGGGAATCTTCAAATTTTTCTGAAGTACTTAATAAAGATTTCTCCTTGACAAAGCTGTGCTGAATGTGTTCTGTAATTTGTAATTTGAGATATTTTAACTTGTAGTAATTTATGACAGACTTGCTAAATTAAATAATGATTTTTGCTTTTGAATTTTATTGTATTTAACATGTATTTATTTTTACTTATCATTTGTGACATTTAAATGTTTGTGCTGTATTTGCTAGTTCCTTAATTCAGAATGTTTAGATGTACTCCGATAAACAAACAATAACTGATATTCCAAATAGTTATATTGAAGGTTTACAGCAAACATTTGTGCATTTGTCCTTGCTTAAATGCATTGTAATTGTTGCCTCTTAATATAAGGAATGAATGTACTTGTGAGATTTAAAATATTTTGTACTAAAAGCAGTTTTTTATGTTGTATTAATCATTTATGATTTTTGTAGATATTACATTAATTAATTTTAAATGTCTTTAATTTTGTTTGAGAACATTCTGTGAAAATTTCATGTTTTTGGATAAAATACAAAGGAGGAGCATGCTTTATATTCAGTTCAAATGTTTGTAAATTTTGTCCCAAACCTGAGGACCATTCAGAAAATACATACTCAAACATATTGATTTTTTTAACACCTCTGTGCAATCTCATAATAAAATTGGTCTATCCCCCTCGAGTAATCTGAAAAGACCCCTTTCCTCTCATAGACCTCTTTATACCGTTTGACAACTCCGAAATGAAGTCAATTAACATATCAGGAAATATAGTTACTGTATTTTAGGTGAAAACTTTTGCTTCCTGTTAATTATTTGCAAATATTGATTTATCATGAATTATTTACAATCAATTACAAATAACTTCTGTTGAATTATAGTAGTAATTCTCAGCCTACATACTTTTATAGGTTATAATTTCGTTCACTTGTCAAAAATTAGTAAATTACTTTTATATAATTTGCGTGAGCGTAACATCCGTGCATTCTCTTGCATTGTCAAAATAATGAAGTAGTTCCAATGTGTTTATTGTAGTAGTTATCCATCAATTTAGCAGTAAACTTCATTAAATTGCAATACTATTTCTGGACATAGATAATCGTGTTAAAAGTGTAAGTATGTTAAAGAATTTCCTTAAAAAGTTATTCATACAGCAATAAATGTTTCTGTAATTGCTAAATAATTTAATAATGCTAAGTATAGATTAGCCCCAAAATAGAGTAAAGAAATAATTTTGTTTCTCTTGTCAAAATCATGATTTCTCAATGTTTTGCCCATCTTATGAATTGAAATCATAATTTCTGAAGTATTAAATCTGAAATGTTTGTTACTTTCTTTTGATTTTTAAATTACTGAATGTTTTTTCTTTAATGAGTTATGTTGTTACTGCAGATATTAGCATTTCTTCTAGGTTATCGTAAAAACTTACATCATGGTGGCCCCTGAATACATTTAAAATAAGAATTTGTGATTGTATACTTCATCCTTATAATAAATGAATTGTGCTTTCAAATGTATGCTTGTATTTAAGTCTTTGTTCCTTTAATGTGCTGGGAATTTTACTTCAAATCTTCAAAGACTGAGGAGTGGAAAGTAAGTGTAATTGAGGGAAAATTACGTTTTTACTGGTGTGTGTGTATGCGTATTTTTTGTTGTTTGTTTTTCCCTTTTTCTTTTTTTCTACTCTCTCTTCTGCTCTCTCTTTATTATGTTTTTTTTTTAGACCAAAATAACACATCAGAAGCTGCCAGCACATTCTTTATGAGTAGATCAATTTGAGTTTGAAATTCTACTAAAATCAAATTACAGTTATAAAAGTAATTTAACAAGGTCATTTTATAACATATCTACAATTTGTTTAAATATTACATGATGGTGAACTTAACCATTTCCTTGTTTCTGTAATCTCTTATTTTCAGATTGAAAGAGGTTACAAATTATTCAGTTGAAATAAAAAGTTAATTGTTTTCAAGTGTATATGACAAAATTATTTTTATTCATATTTACCTATATTATCATTGTAGTTGGGGAGATTTCTTGAAACTCTACACCTGCCAATAGTGAGGGAAACATAAAAACTTCTAAATCTAAATATTCTGCTAGTATATTTTGTCTGTAATCTTTTAGTTTCTTTGGTGAAATTAAGTTTTAATTATAAAGCATCTTCACAGTTCTATTGAAAGAAAACAAGGTGAAATTCGTTAAAACAGCTAAATATGAGATTGTTAATGGAGACAAACTATGTTGTATTCTTATCATTGTAATTCAAAGAATGAATTGTAATTGCAATTTGGTGCTTCAGTTTTTCTTGATAGTTCTGTTTGTGAGGACAATATTGTAAATTTTATACATTTACAAACTCTTGGAAATCAGTTAGACATTGAATAGCTGAGAGAGTTGATGTATTCCATGAAATACTTGCAAATAAGCTGAAACTGAAAGATATTTTTTTTATGCCTGGGTTCTTGATTATGTGGACTTAAGAATTTAGAAATTATGTAAATATTTCCTTTGGTAAAATAGTTTAGTTAAAAAACCTGCTTACAAATAATTATACTATTCTTGCTGTTAACCCATTGTTATTCCAACAATGTGTGTGGAAACATTTCAATGAGTCCTTTTCTCTCTCTCTAGTCAATAAATATCTTATGAAAATGACATTTATTCAGGTGTCAGAGCTGGCTAATGCAGGAACTACACTAAACAGAAAAGAGGCTGTGTGAAAACTTCATAAACCAAGTGTTTTAATCTTGTGGCTGTGATGGACAAAAATACCAATAGATATGGAATTCCTACTTGTCCAGGACAGCAAATTATCATGTCTCGAATATAGCACTTTAAAGATATGATGATTAGTAGCAACATTTCAATTTTTGAGGCTTGATGTACTACAGGGAAGAAGATATAATGCTTAAGATTAGATTCAAAAAATGTATCATGTATTCTCATTGCCAAAGATTCTGCAAATTTGTATGGTGAATTTTTCCATTACATTAGGAGAGGCCATGATAAGTCAAAGACGTATGCAATAGTCTGTCAATAAAACTGAAGAGCAGTTTCAAGGTCAAGAAATGATTATATATCAAAACAGATTTTTAGATGATTTATTTTTTTCAAAGTGGGAGGTAAAAGTATCACCTGCACACATTTCTTTAGCTCCTAAATATCTTACCCACCTTTTAGCCATAAATAACTGAATGATGAATAAAACTTCCAACAAAACAAGGTTAGCAACATTTGAAAACTAAATTTTCACTCCCAAATTATAGAAGATGTTTGCATCGGTTAATGTATTACATATTTGATATTTTAGTATTGCTAATTCACACCCTTGGCACTACTCCTTTCACAACTAGCAAATGGAGAGTTCAACCAAGCATAGTGCTTAGTGAAGGCTTGTAATACATGCAAAGAAGAAACTGCAAATAGGAATTAAATTAAAATAGTTGGTGTAATCAAGCAGATATTGGTACTTGATTAATTTACTTCACAAGATAGAACACCTTTATCTTTCTTTAAATAGCACTTCATTGTAAATCACTTTACATGGGAACAATCAATATTTAAAATGCAAAATAACGAAATTGAAATATAGTAAAAGATTACATGTTCCTATTGTTACATAACATTTTGAAATAAGTTTTCTCTACAATAAGTTTCATTAATTATAAGAAAATTGAGAAATTCAATTATTTTACTGGAATGGTCATAAAGCTTTCTTGGGTATGAAAGTAAAATTCAACTAGTAGAATATATTTACTCCAACTATTTATAATAATAAGTGGATTATAATGAAGCAAATGAGAGACTTACCCTGAGTGCAGAAATGTGCTTTCTGAGCTCTACATCAGGAACAATGAGAAACACCATGCAGAAATCCTTTAAGAATTGAATGTGAATAACAAGATAGATTAATGCAGGCAACAGTATTGTTTGATCATATTTATTAAGTTAGGCCAGACCTTAACTCATTTATTGAAAATGTTTTGCTTGAAGTCCAAGAAATATTGGAAGACCGAAAAACATAGGATAGATCAGTTAATAATCTAAGAACTATGAAGGATGTACCCTAAGATTGTGATGGATTATAATCTCCAATATTCTCTTTTTCCAATTCACGAACTCTGCAAATTATTGATAAAAAAAAGAGCAAAATATTTTCCATCTATTCAGTCTGGGATATTAGTTTTGGTTAAATTACACTAAAAGTTAACTGTTTAATCTGCACATGTTGGCCAATGAGGATTGGATTCTTAGGGACCCTAAGTTTGACAAAACTCTAAGGCTCCCTGAGTGTCTCAAAACATTAAATACACACAACCAAGACAAATATGAAAATTAACTCTTAACTTTTCAAGTGTGAAAATTAATTAATTTGTTTTTACATATTTATGAATTAAACTAAACTAAACTTTGTGTGAAAAATAGGGGAGGGGGGTGGCTCACGAACATGCTTAAGTTGCTTTTGTATTAATCTACTTCCACATCCAATAATCAGAACTTGTGAATCAAATGCAAAAGCAGAGGTAAGTTTGTTCGTACAGAGCCTGTAACAAAGAAAATAATGTTCAGAATTCTTCTGTTATAATTCCACTGTCCTACAAAAAAAATTCCGTTTTGGGAATACTTGTGAAATACATCACAAAACTTTCACTTTACTACTACTATTCCCCTTCATATCAAACGTAAGCAGCTAATTCTTTTCTTAAGCTAATGGTTCAATCTAAAAAATGAATAATTGAGAAAGCAAGGAAGGTGTACTACTGAGTGATTTGAATTGATGTGCAGCAGTCTCTCACTGTGTTAGTACAAAAGAGTCTGTAATGCAAAGACGAAAAGGGTCCAGTCAATAAGTGTTTTAATATTGACCAAAGTCAGGCTTTATTTAATATTTTATTTAAATCTGAAATATTTGACAAATTATATGGAAATGGCCTGGATAACCTGAATAAGTCAGAAATCTGCCTTAGTAAATGAGTGATTGTTTTTCTTGTTTTTGTGTTTCTTAGTATATGAGTAACTGTTTTTCTTGAAAGTGTGATATGTAATTTATCTTCATCTAGCTGTTTACTTGTTATACAATTTACTTGATACACTATTTAGTTATATATAATTAAACAATTTGCTTTGAAACATCTTGGATGTCATGGATTTCATCAGTAACCTTATGGCATCCCTACATGAGAAGGGCGATAAAAAGAAGAAATTATCTGGACTATTCTTTGGCAAATTGATTATTAAATGACATCAAACTTAGTCAATTATAACACTTTTAACAGCAAAAGACTTCAGGTACTACGACACAAATGGGCATGTATGAATGCAAAGTGGATGTCAAATAGTACTGACTAAGCATTGTCTGTGATAATCAGTTATCTGTTCTTGAAGAACATACATATGTGAGGAAAAGTTTTCAAATACTTAACTTGGCAACCCTCAGAGAGGCAATCTTGGCAATAATTAAATAATTTATAAACAGAGAAAGCCTATTTCAAGGTGAGAAGCTAACAAATAAACCTAGAAACTACGGATCAATAATCAACATTTTTACTTTCTTATAAATATAAGGAATAATATAATATTATGTCATACTTACAGAAAACCATTTTCAAGATTGTAATGTATAAACACTTTTGGGGACTCCTTACTCCTAGAAAGTGTTTTTTTAAGTTCTTCTGTCTGTTCACGTGTGAACAAAACTAGTACTTGAACTACTCGTAACATATTTCCCGAAATGAATATTGCCTTGTCATTTCGACTCGAAGCCCTTGAATTACGAAAGGAATTCTTCTAATTTTGGAGATAACTTAATGTACATGAAGCCTCTTGAGACATTTATAAGATTTTCTTAAAATAGGGTCCAAAGTTTTTCTTTAAACGTTTTGTAACAATACAATAAAATACACTTATAAAGGAAGACATTCCGATTGTTAACTAAGTTTTCAAAAATTGCATGTTTTGTTTTAATTTTTTCAAAGATTACACAAATCTACTTGTTTGAAATCTTTCTCATGTCATTAACGTTTACATTGCGATTTTTTTAAATACATTGTTACACTTGTGAATACAAGTGCTTCAATTGATCTTTTTTTTGAAGTTTCTCAAAAACTTAACTCTTTTCTGCGAAAATGAGCTCAAAATTGTGCATTTTCAGAAATGCTCAAACATTTTCTGAAAACCAGTTTTAAAGTTTCTGAATGAAAATGAGAAAAATGACAAGATTTTACAATTCTGTAATATTCATAAAGTACCGTTCAATTCTATTATCTAGGAATCGAAAAACTTAGAAAAAAGGAGGCAAATATTTTGGGCGCTCATTGAGTGCATTTGGGTAGGAGGTGGGACAAAATCGAAACTCAAACTCAAAGTAAAGAGAAAAGGAAACCAACCAAAACGAGAAAGTCTGTGTCATTCTAAAGCACCTTAGTTTTTTTATGGTGAAAATTTGAAGAGAGTTATTCACAGCATTAGGGTTTGTTTATTGTTTACACAAAGGAAATTTGGAGTATTTTGAATACCTTCTGTAATGTGTGCTTGCTTCACCCCCCCTCTAAATAATTACATAACACTTGCAACCCTCCCTTCTTGTAAATGTAAGAAGTGAAAATAAATTAAGCACAGGAAAATCAATTTGTATTAATTTTTTTTGTGTTGTATATTACAATTTACATTAATTAATGTGGGAATTAGTTTGTAATGCTGACTGCACCAGCAATTGGAGGCAAGTTGTGGGTGAAGAAACTTTTTTATCACATGCTGTCAGGGATGACGTAAGGGCAGGAGTGTACTGCACCAATTTAAATGGACTCTAGAGTAGACAGCATATCAGTGTCGAATATTTTCTTTGTAATCTTACAGATTCAATAAAAAATTGATGAAAAAATATTTCTACTTATTGTAACAATTTACATCTAATAACTTTAATTCATTATTGTTTTTAAAACAAATTAATTAGTTAATATTTTAATGTTTTAGTATAAGACTAAAAAATGAATAATTTCAGTAAATGTTGAAAAAGGTAAAAATAACTATCATTGTTACTACAATGATACTACAATAAACTAATACCCTTTACCCCTATGTAATGCAGTGTATCACTCCTATAGTTTTATGTAATTAATGGAGGACCCTTTAGCTTATCTAGCGTCTAACCTAAACTATGCCCATTTTCTCCAATCTTTCTTTTCAATTTATTTATTTAAATTTTTGCTCAAATAAAGTAAACTAAAGTTTCTGCTTCTTCACATTTTAGTGAATGTGAATGTGGGGATGACCATTTAATAACCACAAATTTAATTCAATTTGATAAATTGGATCCAAATTTTTCAATGAAAATTGTCATATAGGGCGATGGTTTACTCTTATTTTAATATTCTTAAATTATATATGGGTTTACCCTTTTAGGACACCGAAAAAGTGAGAAAATGTTTAGTTTGGGCGCGGCGATAGATGGCAAACTGCAAGAGTATGTGGCAACCGAAAAGCTAGACCAGACTAAAGAAATAGAAAATCAACTATATACGAGAAGGTCAGTGCCATTCTGAGCACTACTAAATTCTATCCCATTTTTTCTTATCGCTTCTCCCTGACTGCCAATCAACTATGACTCATCTATCGTAGGAGGCGGTGTACATCGATCCGCTTACGTCCATATTCAATAAACTGGAAAGTTTACCTATACCATAACCTCGTTGATTTTACATAGCTTCTCATTATTTTCAATATTTTGGCGCATTTTGAAACTCTGTTGGGCGTATCTTCATTCGTTGAAAGTTAAAAGTAACACCCATGCTTTGGAAATTCTCAAATAAACCTCCTCGCTTCGCGAGGTCGCTAATTTTCACCGCACTTTTCCAAAGCACTCGTATTAACCTATGCTAATCAGGAACACTAGATCTGCTTGACGGGACTTTTTGAAGAGGTTTCTGATGAGCAACCATTCATAAGAAACTCTTAAATGGCTCTTAAAACAGCAACACATTTTCTCACCCTTAGTAAGCTGTACTAATATTATTCTATAGGCATTTTTGTCCATATCAACTCCCACGTCAGATGGGCAATGGCAAGAAATTGGCGCAAGAGTGGCCAACGCGGCCGTTGGTAACAATGA
>BOPP01000304.1:969178-1027168 GCA_017312745.1 Gryllus bimaculatus | reverse complement strand
ATTATTATTATTATTATTATTATTATTATTATTATTATTATTATTATTATTATTATTATTAATAAGGCGAAAATGGAAACTCTTTTTACAAGAATCTTTCGATTTTCGAAAAACAATTTGAAGTTATTTTGAAGCACTTCCACCCACAAATGTAATAATGTACACAAATTGCTAGAAATGCGCATATTAACGGCATGAAAAAAATAAAAAATACATTTGCTTCATTATGGGAGTCATTTTTGATAAAATTTTGAAAATGCCACGTAAGCTTCATGTAAAATACCCCCAAAAAATAATGAATGTTTTTCAAAATCGCAGAGCTTTGACTCAGGCCAGATCGACAGGGGTTTATTCAGTGTGGACAAAAATACGCTTAGTTTAGGCCAGGGCTGTCCAAATGAGAAGAGATAATGGGTCACATATCAAATTCTAGTTAAGCCGTGGGCGGCATCGAAATTTAAGATGTTTTTACCCTAACTACTGAAACTAATGCATATTAGATACGACTTTTATTCATAACATTTAATGATGAATGCACATTTAACGAGAAAATTAATATATAATTAAAAATAACATAAATTGTGCAATAGTTCAGTGAGAAAATTGAGGGTGTTCAGCTCTGTTCACCAACGAATTTATGTTCACTATCAGCTCCTTTGTAGCCAGTCTCATTAGGTGACTATGTATAGAATTGGGTTCGTAGGCTTCAGCGGCCGGAGTCAATGCAGCAGTATAGTAGTATAGCTCTGAAGAAGGACACAGCAAGATGGCCGTAACATTAATCAGTCAGTAACATTGACCGAGACGCGGCTCATCCCGGATAGCCAAGAATGCATATGTATACAATTACTGAGACTATTTCTATTTTTAATAAAACTCATTGTTGAAAAAACACTTTTACAAATGTATGTGCTGCCAAACATTGATGTCATCCTCAGCCCAAAGTCTCAGAATTTAGAAAATATTTCTTCATGCAGGAGTTTGAAAAAATCAGGCCTCTTTTCTTATTTTGTCTGAAAGAAAAGATGCTTGCAAATCGCATAGTTACAGTTGAATGTGAGGTTCTTTCTCTTCAATGTTATCACCAAGGGAATTGCTAAACAGACAAATGCTTGATTCTAAATCATTAATTTTGTTAAATCTAATGTCAAACTCTTCAATAATTGTTTGGATATCTAAAAAGCAGTTAGAAAACGATTTAACTAGATTCATGTTGTGGTCGACTGCGTGCCTTTGAAAGTGCCGCCGGAAATTAGTTCCGGCACCACTTAAGAGAGGGCGGCGGTAGCTGACGTCGCGGCGCCGTCACGCTCGACCAGGCTCCGTAGCGGACGGGCGCATCCGTATCGGACAGCTGGCCAGCGGTCCCACAGCCCGAGCAGGCTACAAGAGCCCCGCCCGGCGAGCGGAGGACAGCCAAGCACCTGCCTACATCGAAAAGTGATTAGTGAATGGTAAACAAGTGCGACGACACGGCTACGGATGCGGACTTCCTCTCTGGTGAAACAGTGAACGGTACAACGGCTGCGTCTACGGACATGTCCCCGGGAAATTGTGACTTGGACATTCTTCGGTACATCTCGTGGAAAATTGTTTGGATCTGGGGTCAATTTGTACGGATTGTGGTTGGAATAAATCCATTTTTAGAAATTGATTTCTTTTTGGATACTACAATTCAGACCTTAAAATTCCGTCATTGTTTGATTTAAGCAAGGAAAATGGTATAATAAAGTTTTTCAAAGCGGTCGCGGGCTGCACAAAAAGATCCTGCAGCCTGCCAGTTGTAAAGCCCTGGTTTAGGCGCTAGCGTTGTTCACATACACCCAAACGGACGATTGGTCGTCAATTGATTTTTCGGTACCAAGGACTCACATATAGGGATTCTGGCCACACTACGTTTAGAGGATTTCTTCTTAATGTAGAAACTTGATTTATCGACTTTTTCCTTATCAGGGCCCGGGAATGAATTTTTTCTGACGAAAATTCGCCCATTTTCTCGCGCAGCATTACATAACTTTTTCTATACTCCGTATATTACACCGCATATACGTATGTATATATTACTCCGTATATACGTACGAATACGTGAAAGTAAAAAGCGATAAACGTTTTGAGGCACTACCCTGATTGGGTGTAGTGTACAGTTATACACTATAGGTTTTAATTTCACGAGTAGAATAGTCGAAATAAATGGAAATATGCAGGGACGTTTCGTTTGAATTGGATATATGACGTACGAGCAGTGAAATATAGAACATTGATTCAACGCACAAAATATCTAATTTAAAATTTAGAGAATGCGAAAAGAATTGTATGTAGTAAACTTGTTTATATTTTAATACAATCATAAAAATTGTAATTAAAATTTTTTCTTAAAATTAAATTTCCAGAAGCCTTCTAATAATTATAAATACTTGGGCACAGAACAGCGCGGTGCGAGATTCGAAGAAGGCACTGATGTGTCGCCTATAAACAATATGGAATCTCAATGCATGAAAGCCACTGTCTAGAGGAGAATTGTAGCGGTCGGCTGCTCTGATCGGTGCTTTCCTGTAGTTTCTCCGATCTACATTTCCAGGAGAAAGCCGGACCAGTACCCTAACAAACGGGCCAAGGATCACGCGCGATCTTTTCTTCCTCATTCTTGTCATATTCTCCCCTTGCCCCTTTTCACACACACTTCCATGCACTACGCTGTCGCACTTGTCGGGAAACCAGTCGGGAGCTTAGAACGCGCCGCGGACGAAGCGGTGTCCTATTGGAAGGAGATACCCGGTTGTGGAAACCCCGCTAGCGGTCGTGTAAGTCGTGTCCTGTTCTCACAATCCAACGAGGGAAGGTCACCCCCATCTCGTGCGATAAAACAAACTACGCTTACGGGACTGACGAAATTGGCCGTTGACGCTCCAGCAAACACTTACCAATCATTCAATCAATCGCGTGCGAGAGCGAAGCCCTTTCCGGAGTCTCGTCTTCGTCACTCGAGCGGCAGGAAGTGCGGCGGAGTGGGAGCGAAAGAGACGCAATTGAGGGGATTCCCTGAATATTTAAAAGAGTTTGCATTACTTTGTTTGACAGTCGGCGTCTGGCTGGCGTTTTGATTGGCAAAGTGCTCGTCGAAACACTGGCACAATAAACTTCACAAAATCGTGTAGTTTATTGGTGAGGTATATTGCTTGCATTTTGAAAAGATCACGGCCCGCCACTGGGACATAGCGTGAATACACGCCAGCGCTGCACATGTGGTAACGTGAACGGAGCGTAGCGCCAATGGCTGTGGGTGATGAGTTACACGCCCTGACAATATTAACCCCCTTTTTTAAATTAATTGTACGTTGTCCATTTGTTATTTTATTTTGTTCCATTCACATTTCAAACATCGCGCCGTTGAGCATTCGATTCTTCACGTGGATTAACGACTCAAGCTTCACTCACAATGCAAACTTCAACGTAAACGTAACTGTGCCGCAAAACCGAGAAATTAGTTATTCAGCGAGATCATTCACAACGCTCTGACGTAATCTTAGACGCAACGACGTTAATGTAAGCGTTCACAAGCACCAAGCTTTTACGTTAAGTTAGCGTCGCAATTCAATCGCACGCCCAATCAGAGAGCAGCATGAAAGAAACAAACATGATTATGTACAGGTAGTGAGTGGTTATGTCATTTCATTACAGTTAAGTACTGAACTCGTTTGCGAACTGTTATGATGCGAGTAGAGAATTCGAAGGAAGAATTTGGGCCATTTTTCTTTTGACTGTTACTTGTGTGGCGAATAAAATAATAACGTCCGCTGAATCACTCATGAATTTAGTACAAGATAATTATTGTTTATAAAGTAAAGGGAGTGCGAGCACTTATACAACACATACTCGCATTCATATATAAAGACAAATCGATAGGAAAATCGAAGAGGAAGAGAGAAACCATGCTGGGAAGGTCTTTTCACCATGCTAGAAGGGAAGCGACAATCGATCGAGCTTCAGTACCATGAAATCTGATTGGCCTAGAAGGCTGAACTTACGTTCCAGCTTATGTTCGTTATTGTGAATGCTTGTTAATTTTATTGCTAAGATTACAGCATTACGTTAGGTTTACGTTTGCATTACGAATGAGGCCTCACTCTGCAATTCCGCCTCGCCTGTGCTGTGAATCAAATGTACATGGATTCATTACATCAAGCGTACTTATAAAATAGCTGTTGTGACACGAAACTTCATTGTTTCCTTCGGTGTTTGTAAGAGAAGAAGATTAATTAATAATAATATAGTATAGAAGAATTATAATATAATATAATAAGAAATATAATTAAGGAAGGCTCAAAATATCAACTCTCAGTATTATTACAAACATTAAAAAATGACACAGACATTTTAATAACGACATTTATGAGCAAGAACCATGGATGTGCAGTCTTAAAATCTATTTTGGTGATCTTCTATTCTCAAAGGAAAAAATGTTAAATTTCAATAGTTATTCAGTTTTAAAAAATATTTACAGGGCTCTGAAGACACATAGTAAGATCTCGTTCACTGGCGAATGAGCAATATTTAGCGGTTTTAAATTATTTTTTTTTCATTTCTCAGTTTACATACCCTGAGCCGACGTCATGAATACCTCATGAATACTCACGACACAAATGTCACGGCATGAATACTCACTTGATCTCAGGTGGAGCGTCAATCCCTGGAGAATCTTGTGCAAGAACTGAGTGGATTCTTACGGCATGTGGAGAGCACCGTGCAATATCGCGGATCGTCTGGTCAGCAAATCGGTGGTGGGCGCACATTCTGTCTCGTAGGCAGCGCCGGTTGCCCAGTTGAGGTGGGGTGCTGCGGTGGCGTACGTTAAAAACACTTTATTTAAAAATAATTAAATAATTAACACTTTAACATCTAGGAAAGGGTAAGGCGCCATTCTGCGAATAGGCTCAGCGCATCAACTGATGTCACTGCAGTCCCTCTGACCGGGAGATCCTAGGTTCGAGTCCCAATGGTGGCAGGATTTTCGACAATAGCTTGTCAGCTAGGTCGAATTCAGTCGCTGACTGGAGGAGAATTCTTGTAGCCGTCTGCTCTGATCGGTAGTTTTCGGTGGTTTCTCCAATCAACACCAGGCGAATGCCGGAGGAGTACCCTAACAAACGGGCCACGGACCGCGCGCGATCCTTTCTACCTCTCCCTTGTCCTATCCTCACCCTTACACACACAGCCTTACATTAACGTGCACTACACTATCACACGTGCCGGAAAACCAGTCAGAAGTCAAGAGCTTATCCCGGTGCCCGTTGGTGGGAAATACCTGGTTGGGGAAAATCCCCGACGGGAGGACGGCACCGGATCTCGCCATCCAGCGGGGGAAGGCTACCACCGCCCCCTCTCGATGAAGAACATGTACTACATTTACAGGACTACTTACCACAGTTGACGCGACAGGAATCTATCAGTCAATCGCCACTATCAATCAATTAATCGATACTGAAGGGGGAGACTGCGGGTCCGCGTTTTTTCCACCATCAGGTCTCAGCATCGCCCCTTCCTCCACGATCTCGGGGAGGAAGGTGGGTGGGGAGGATACAGAAGTAGCGGCAGCTCCTGAGGCAGTATTTTTCTCAATTCCCCCCACCAGTGGCCCTGGAGAGGCGGGAGTTCATTTTCGTTAGGGGTAGTACATCTACGAAGTGCGCGCTGCCGAATAGTTGAAACTGTACTGTCCCTCTCGTTATGAGATAATCTTGACACTAACTTTTTTGCTGACTTGCCTTGAACTAACCCACATATAGAATGGCGCTTTGGCCGATTCCATTAGTCCATTACTATTCATTAAATTTAAACCATGTAACGTTTGGTGGGTATTCTTTCCTTTTTCAGTCGCACATTTTCATCGGAGATGACCCCAAGGCAGTGACAGTCTCTCTGATCGGGAAGTTCTAGGGATCGAGTTCCGACTGTGGCAGATCTTCAACATCAAACTACGTAGTTGCTCGAATGCAGCAATGGACTAATTACTTATAATGGCAAACTCCTCTGATCGGTAGGTTTTCGTGGTTTCTATCATTCTGCTACTGGAAACACGCGGCGAACGCCAGAGGTTTCTTCGCGAGGTTCGATGGATTTATTATTTCTGCAGAGAGGTTTATACAACCTGTTGGCAGAACACTACAATTAACATATTACAGTTAGGAATATTGATACAAGGTAATTTTAAAACATTTTAAGACAATCATAGTAATAATAATAATAATAATAATAATAATAATAATATGATAACAATAAAGGTTGCTTGGCTATGAGTGATTTTTTCGTATATTCGGCATGTCAATTGCAATTGTCATTAGTTTCGTAAGACGAGTAGTTACGAAACGGGCATGTTGCTATCAAGGGAAAAGGCTAAGTACTTCTGCCGCTAGATTGCGAGATCCGGCGCCAACCTACACGTCGACTTTCTCCAACGTTTCTCTCCCACCAGGAGAGCGCCGCCGCAGCCAAGACAAGCTCTAAGCTTTCGACATGCGTGATGTAGTGCCTGTCGTGGAGTGTAGAGCATGTAGTAAGTGGTGTGTAACGAAGGGACGAGGGACGGACAAGGAAGGGGAAGGAAAGTTCGCACGCGGTCCGTCATCCGTTTAGGATACAGCATCGGTATTCACCTGGTATTAACCGGAGAAATTATGGAAAGCAGACCAGCTAACTACTGGAATTATCTTTCAGACAACGATTGACTTTTACCTAGCTATCTGGCTAGTGTCGAAAATCCTGCCACCGTCGGGACTCGAGCCGTAGGACCCCTCTGTCACAGGGACTGCAGTGACCTGAACCTCCGAAGAGTCTTGATGTTTAGTAGAGTGTGGTGTTTCACCATCAACTAGCGGTTGAAAATCCAGATGGGGAGGAGATGGGCCTCCTATGAAAGCCAACATTTTCATCAACATGTATATTCACTTAATTTTTGCGAAACCGATGCATGCTGCCATGTTGCATGGAGGCGAGAAATGTTGAGAAACATTTTTGAAGAGGCAAAAAGTGACAATTTTTAACAGTGACCAACCAAAAATAACTCAATGAAGGTGTAGAAGATGCAATGTTTTAAAGAAATGCTTCATACGAACATATCTGTTTCGATGACTTGTAAGAAGGTGATTTTGATTTCTTATTGAATTTAAAATCCCGCTAATATTGTGACGCAAACTGGTGCTTATTGGCTGAAGACGGATTTTTTCGTTAAAAATCTACGTTACTTTCTTTCAATACAGACATTTTTCATATGTAAAACGTCAAAAATATTTATTAGGCGTCCGAACTGAAATATCGCTCTTCTTGAAATAATTCCTAGATTCACCCCTTTTTTGTATTTGCTACCGCCCTACATGACTTTTGCGGCAGAAGGAAGCTTGCTAATCTTAGAACCAACTTATTGCACGTCTTAAATGAACCTATGTACAGAAACGCGCTTTGACCGTCTCTTAGAGCTCTTAAAAATGGGGGGGGGGGTCCTGCCAGGACGTCTCTCTCGCCCCACCTGCAAGGAGCTTGGACGATGGGCAGTGTGCTTCGTTGTTTTACTGCGGAGGCGAAGGCATCAGTGCCTCTCGCGCGCTGGTAAGTCAACCGCTCGGTCTGAGCCTGGGTATCATGTCTGCTCAAGCTAACTTTAGAGGCTTTAAAACACGCCATGTCGGAAGGTAGATGAACGGCTTTTTCTATAGTATTGAGTTTGATGTAGTAATTTTAGAAACATGTCAGTGCTGTTTCATCTGGGGGAGCTTGTGGATAACGATATCATTGTACCAGTTCTCGATTTTATTAGTTTCTCACGTTTCCAGATGAATGCCGAGACACGAACCGCACGCGATATTTCCTTCTTTATCCTCATTTTCTCCTCTCCCCCTAGGCATCTCATTTTACGTGCACTACAGAACCACATGGCACTACAGAACTTTTGTTATTCAGGCTGAGGTGATGTCCCGCTGCGGGAAACGCCTGCATCGGGAGAAATCCGGAAATCGGGTGCAGGTCGGCGCCGAATCTCACTTTCCAAGCGGGTAGGAAGATCATCACTAGAGCCCGGATAATTACGTATTAAAAATTGGGAAAATATGTACATATATATGTATTATAGTACACAGAAATTTGTACTAAAAAGTCAGAAATATGCGTCGTTATATCAATTATTTTTTCTTAAAATGCTTCGGTATATTGCTCTGTTTCATAATATAAAGATAAAATTAAACATTATACTCTTCATGATCCTATTATTTACAACGATTTTCTTGAAAATATAAAACAAATTTCTGTTCCAAATTTTCAGCAATGAAACTTTTACTATTATCTTGTAAGAGCCTTGTACTGACTAAAAACGGGCCGTGTACATCACACGAGCCACTAGTGGGTATTTAAACATGCACAGATTCTCTGGCATTTGGTCAATATCCAGTGAGGCGGAATTGTCTCCTCAATGCATTGCACTAATAGCACATTGTTTCTAATTCGGGGTTTTCTCCGGAACTGAAGACCTCTTTTTCTTTACTATATCCCCTTTTGATCTTCGGATGACAAATGAACAATTCTTAAAGAAGCGACTTTTGATAGTGAAATTTCAAGGCTGTCGAAAAGTTTCAAGGAAGACGTTTCCATACCTTTAATTGTAGTGCTTCCTGAAAAACGGTGCAATATAATTTTTCAGCTTTTCAGCATCAAGCAATAGCTTTGATATGAACGCTGCTGCATTAGAATCAAATTAATGTATAACTACTATGTATAAAATCAATAAACCATTTTTAAAAAAATATTGAAATATAAATGAAAATAAAACATTTTCAGCATTGTAGCTCATAGAATCAATCCCGGTTTCCCCATCTCGATTTTCGTTCACCTCTCGTCAACCTTTCAACCTGAAATCTAATTAGTTCTACAACACAACGCATGCGCAGTACAGGTTAGAAGTGATAATGTTGGATGCAACACCTGCAGGGCTTCGGCCGCCTTGCACAAACGGCGCTGCATTAGTATCAAAAGGAAGACTTTACTGTGTTTAACTCCATTATAACAAAATTGGCCACAAAAATGACATTGTATTGAGTTTTGCAATAGTTTGATCGGTGCATTTTGGTAACACTTCACAAGTTAACAAAAGAGACCCATTTCACCCCTAAAAATATAGACACGATGTTCGTTTCTGAAACTTCTTCCTCTGAAATTCTCAAAATAGTCGGTAAACTAAAAATGAAATATTAGGCCGGTTTAAATAAATTTTCGTATTGTTAAAGACTTTCTTCTGAATCTTTCTTAGTGAACACAATGCGTTTTCAAATTGCCAATATGGATTTCGAAAATAAAAATGTACGGAAACATCCGTACTTGCCTTTCCTTAATTCTCACTCAGCGTTACCACTGCCCCATAAGGTGTAATCCAAAAGCCTCAGTACCACATCGTGATTTTACTTCAGATTTTCGGCCCGGTTCGCTGTGACAATTGGAGAAAGAAAAATGTCAACGGCGCTTTATGAGCCGGGCGAATAGTTTCTAGTGAAGATCAAGGGATACCCTGAAAGATGCAACGTGGGTGCGAGATATCGTCTAGGAATCATTTTTACAAAGCTAACTTCCTTTGTGTTCTTTGCGATTCTCGCGCTGAAAACCAACACATTAGAACCAGGGACTGCGTCATCAATTTGTCCTTTTATTTGCAATAACTTCGGTATTTACAGATAGACTCATTCCAAAGCGATGAAATAGCAGCATTTTAGAGACGAGGCTACAGAAAGAAATGTTTGATGAAGCTGAATTGTTTTTCTGAGAGATCCCTCATCAAAACCTCAGGAAAAATGAATTAAATAAAGAACTGTAGAAGATATGAAAAAAATCAGTAATAGGTAAAAATATGTTTTTGGCTGAAATATGTAAAAATATCTACCAAAAGTCAACGTTTTTTGACACTAATCGATATGAAACTTATATAGCTAATTCGACTTGACAGAGTTACGTTTTAAAAAATATGTTATTACATAATTATCCGTGCCCTAATAATCACCTTCCGGGATATACATGCACAACACTATACCACATGACAGTATACCACCCAGTAACCACAGAAATGAACATTGAAGTTGTCAACTACTTGTTGACGTGCCTGGAAACCAAAAAAGTCCATTTAAACATTTATTCATTCCAAGGTTCTTCGGAACATCGCTTAAAGGTTACTTCAGTAAAGGAATTCAAATAATGTATGTTTTTCGATTACTTGTGTTAGCTGGTTTGTATAGTTGTGGAGGAAGAGCAGATGCGAGTGATTTCAATTGAATTTTTTTTAGAAAGAAAATTATGGATAACTTAATTTGTCACATAAAAATTAGTCGAATTCTTACCTAATGATTATTGAAGATGTGAGAATTATCATCAATGGCCCCGTTATTTAATGTCGATTGAGGTCGTTTGTGGAATAAAATTAATGTGCACCATTAACGAGCGCCTCCATTTCAATTGCAGTCACTTCTGTTGCGTTTAGCGAGGACGTGAGTAGTGTATGTGGTGTCAGACATCGAACGGTGATTGCGGTTCAGAAAATCAGGTCGATTAAGAACAGTTCTAGCTGATACTGGGTTTGGTTATACATAGATAATTTTGTTATTATTTTTCACCACTGAGGATATTTTACATTTTTGGGAGAAATGACACTCGTAATTTTTCACGCCAACTTGGAGTACCAAATGGACGGTTTATGGTGCGTAAATGCCAATGAACGCGCAATGCGTTCATTTGCCAGAAAGAGAAAAAGCTTTAATATGTTCTTTAACAAGATGTTTTAACTTTAGTTTAAATTTTTTAGAATCAATATATCTGACTATGCTCTGTAGTGTTTCACGTATTTAATTGCGTGGTAAAATACTAGAAATTTCTATGAAATTAAAAATGCCATTCTACATTACAAGAACACCTGACGTGATACAAAAATTGTTTTGTGATTTGAATTGGGAAAATCAAACTTGGTCTTATGAATCATTTCCCCCCTCTCGTTTTACAAAAATCATCGCATGTCAGAGTAACCGATCAAGGCCTCACACACCAATGTCAAGGAGGTCCAACGCGCAACAAAAATTGAACGTTGGCCCGTTTGCCAATGATTGATGGCAAAAGCGCCTGAGCTGAGCCATACACAAATACGGCGTTTCGGAAATAAAAGCATGAATAAACATTTCAGGTTAGGATGCATCAAGTGCAAGAGCAATAATATTCGTATAAAACGTCATTTTTTTATTCTTTCTCGGATCAAGAATGACATTCCTTCACAGAGTTTCAGAAGGATACATTTTCGTTGTGTTAATACATTAACATTCTCATGGCTAAACTCACTGTCAAAAGTGCTTTGTTATAAACAATTATATGGGTTTTGTTTACATAAACGTTTACTGGCACATGAACATACCTTTCATAATGAAGTAATGAATGGACAGGAAGGACATCTTTGTGTTTACAAGATTTTCTAAAAGCACATCAAACTTGATTATACCAAGATAGAAGGAGAAATTAGACACTAAAAAGTTTCCAATTAACCTCTTAGTATACATCGTTCAGGACACAGAATTGAAGAATGAAGTCTTGAATAAGGAAAATAAATTATTAAAAACATTCTAACGCAATAATATTTAGAGAATGTATTATAGACAACTTTTTTCTTTTGAAAGGATTTAGGGACATTTGACAGGGTTGTAATAAAACTGACTTTTTTTTTAGAAATGATAATTTTAATTTATTGTTCAATGAAAGGTGATTGACTTTGTGGCAATGCTGTCTTATTATTTTTTTTATGTAATATACTATTGTGACATTCTGCTAAGTGGTAAAGCCTTGATTTTAACATACAAACTTACGAATATAGATTCGTACAACCGAATGCTGCACAGCAACTGACCATAACGTTTCGTAAAAAACTATTTATAAATAAGACGCTCGTACAACGCACATGGGCTTGCGGGTATTCACTTCACACCCTTGCCATCAACATGGCGGACTGCGCAGTTGTTCAATTTGCAGCGCTCCGAAAGGCAGGAGGGTAGGTCTAGTACTATATTCCAAAGTCTTTGTAACCGATATACAACATTGATATATTTTAATAGTTGTATTGAATTGAATTGTTGTCTTAGTTCGACTCTTTTGATGCAGAGATTATTTGATTTTTCAACTGTCCAATTTTTGAACAAACAATCAACGTCTTTATTCATGAATTATATCTGTGTCATAGTTCGGATAATGATCAAGAACCATTGTTGAAATGAAACTTCAGTGATACTGAATTTTCCGAACATGCCGAGCAACGCAGCGTCGTATGTCCTGCCCCGTGCCAACCACAGGATGGGCTAGTTCGGTTTGCAGTTCCTCCGCCGCATGGTAGGTGTGGAGAGGGAACAGATAGTAGGGGGGCCGCTCCCCGAATCTGCGGCAGTTGTGTCAGTGACCCGCAACGTTACGTCATCGATAAAATGAGGAACAGAAGGGGGCGGGCTTTATTTTAAAACCAATACGCATTACAATCCCAAGTACAGTCACATTAACAAAGTTGTTGATATTATTATTATTACTATTATTATTATTATTATTATTATTATTATTATTATTAACGTTCGCATTAAAATGTGGTTGATTAAGAAAACGTTGCGCTTTGGGCGGTAGCTGTTAAAAAATCGCCATCTAAAATGTTTTTATTTCTTTACGCCCTGAGCCTATTAGACATAGGATATATATTTGCGTATTAATGGTATCTTACTATTAAAAATAATTAGGTGCGCTGTGAAGACATATTTTATTGAATAAAGAATGCATTTTTTTAAAGTTTTGCCCTTGGAGTTATACATAGGTCAAAATAAATAAATTGCTAACCTAAGAACTGATAAGATTTCGATTAAAATTGGTATAGTCAGCATACGGGAAAGAAGTCTAAAGTCACATTGATTAAGTGGTATTGTGTGTGAAAAATGGATAGTTTGAAGATCAAATGTAAAAATCAACGTCATACAAATTTAGACTTTATATAAAATACGTATTTATATATTAAATACTGCAGAAACAGGTTTTGGCACTTTCAATTTTTTTTCAACGCTTTCAAATACTTCTAAAATTCACACAAGTTTTATGTATCGTGTTTCAGTATGTTACTGATAATTAGCATGCATTAATAGAATGATTTTCAGGGGGAAAGGTGTATTGAGCATGAGAATTTAGAAACATCAGCCAAATATGAATTTGAAAAATGGTCATGCTGTAATTCTTAACCGACTTTTAGCTATTGAGGGGAAAAACTTTCGAACTCATAAAGAAAAATATTTCATTGAATTTTCCGTAAGTTGACAGACCTTACCATCATATAAATTATCTTGCCAGTTATCTAAATGAATACTGAACTCTGTGTGCCTTCAAATGGGTGCCAGAGCTCAATCAGAACAGTCCCATCTCTCTGATCGAAAGAAACAAACATCAGTGAATTTTTGAAATGAAACAGCAAGCATGCACTGTTGTTTACCTCTTAATTCTTAACAAATTCTCGATATCTTCACCCGCGACTTCAGCCTGCATCTCGCACCCTTAAAAACGACCTGCGAATCTCCGTCTATTTCGGTCGCCATTTCGACCTTTCAAAACAACCTCCCTGTCCACTCCCGCCAATAACTCGTAATTTCCCGCATTTTAATTGGCACCATTCAGAGCCGTCATCCGTTCGCTTCCGGCGTGCTGCCTGGGCGCGAGCACGGCGCGTACTCGGCTCCGTTCTGAGGAATCGATTCCCTGCACTGCGGGTGCAGAGGGCGCACATTGATCGGCGCGCGATGACGTCACGACCACCCCACTCGCGCGGGCCAATGGGGAGCGCGCCCGCGCCGGCCCGGCCCGGCCCGGCCCGCAGTGGTCCCTACGCGAAACGGCAGGCACTGCGTAAATAATTTTTTTCGGCGATTTCGATGTTATTGCGATTATCTACAGAATGAAAGAATTTTCAAAAATTTAATCGCTCTTCCTGACTATTTTTTTTGTATTGCAACATGAAAGAAAATGTTTTCCTTCTTTTAATTTATCAATTTTTTCAACAAACAGAAGTTACAAATCACGTTTTAAAAAATAATCTTCGTAATCTAGTTTACGTAATGAATTACAATTAAAGAACTCGATTCCGTAAAACAAAAATTATTTCCCCATTATCTTAAAAAAATAACAAGTGGCTCAGATTTCAATTCCACAATTTTGTCATTTGTATTGAACAGCTCTATTATTTCAGGCCTTACATGCGAAAAGTGGGCAAAGTGAGGTAAAAATGCGTGTTTATCTTTGATTTAATCGATTTTAGTTCATTTGTTTGTGCGCGATTTTTGGCTGATTTCGGATCAGTGTGCGTCGCGCTCCCTCTGCCTGCTGCCTGCCGGCCTTCCCGCCCGCTTGCCGGCCGGTCTCCGCCGCCGCCTCTGCTGCAGACACGCGAGCCGCCGCCGCCGCCGCCGCCGCCGTGGAGGCCTCGAGCGACAGTGTGCGAGCGCGCGAGCCAGGGGGTGTGAGTGTGGACCGAGTGCTTGAATTGGCGTGGCAGAGAAAACTGGAGTTCCGGTGGCGGAATGGTATCCAATGACACCATGAACTTATCGAGATTTGGTGAGTACTCAGTGCTGGAAGAGTAGAAATGATCGTGCTGTCCGGTAATGGGTTAGGGGTGTACCGGGTCAAAGCACATGAGGGACTAACGAAGTCGTACTATCCGCGGAGATAGTTTGCTCTACTTTTGACAGGATGTTTTGGTTTGTGAACTGTCGTTTATAAAGTTGTTTGTAAACAATTATTATAGTCAGTAGTAATTAGTTGATAGTAATGTATCGTAATGTAGTGGAATGAAGTAAGGCCTATCATACAACATATTACTAAGATTTTGTTCATATTTGCCCTTCCTTTGAATAGGAAAAGTATGCCATTAGTTTGTCAGTTACAGAATAATGTTTGTTCTACATACAGTGAGCCATGTGCCTTTGCGGTAATTAATTTCGAAGAACATTTTTCTCTGAATCAACGAGGTGATTCACTTTGCAATAATGTGCAACATGATTTAAAATATGTTTAAAAAAATACATGTTGAATTCATGGTTAAAATAGACATGGTTTCATTTTTTATCTCACTATTTCCGTGTTCTGATGAGTCGTGCACATCAAACATTCTTATGAAAAATATTGTATTTTATACTTTTTACGAGCAGTCACCCGTTTGTGAGCTCGTTCTGACATTGTCGTTTAGAGTTTATCATCGATTGTTTGAATAAATGAAATTTTGGGGGCATTGGAGGCAGAACTAGCTCTTGCCGGAGAAATCAATGCCCCATGCACATACGAGAATGATTCGTTCCTGGTATCGACGATACCTTCAGAAGTCATCTATTAATAACTTCCGTTGAATTTTCAGAATTTCAACGTCAGCACCACAGTGTGTTGAGTATCGAACATGACAACCGAAAAAGTTTGGCATGACAGTGCTATCTCAAGATATCTCTTGTACTTTAGAAGTACTTCTTCTGGGTATTTCCACATGTTTTCATAGTTGCCTATGGGTTAATATTTGCAGGGCCAGTCTACTTCAGTATTACTTTCAATTTATAACGTAGAAAATATGAAAACATAAATTTCTGTTCTGAAAACAAAATTCGTACACCGTTGAGATCGCGTATTACGTTAATCGGATTATATGTCTAATATTTTCTTCGTATGTTAGCTACTACATACTCAATCTCCAGATGCCATTGCAGTCTAAGATCTATCTGGAAGATAATAGTGATGGTTTGTTTGGAGGAAGCATTAAATAAGAACATTATTTGATGTTGCTAATATAACTTTTATATTAAATAAATTAAATTTAATTAAAGAATAATTACTTGATTAAGCATTAAAAAATGTACTTAATTGTATTTTTGTCACTTGCATAATAAGCTATTTGATCAGTTTTCTCCACTTCATCATTACGACTTCCAATTTTTTCTTCCTGGAAAACAAATTTTGAGTATAGAATATAATTCATCAGTTAAATGTCATCACTAATGTAATGAAAATGTTTGTTGAATTATTGTTATGTGTTTAACTTAAAACCAGCTTAAAGCTTGAAGCATCTTTTTGCCTAATTGATCGGCGTGCCTGTCATGCTCCCGAAGGCGATGCCACGTGTGGATACGATCTCCTTCACAAATGGTCAATCATTTTTTGAGCAGGCATAATAAATAATTTTCAGAAAGTAAACTGAATATATTGAATGTAAGAATTATCGATAAGAACAGGCTTCAGTCTTCCAACACGACAACTCATTATCATTAAGTGACGTAAATAAAATGTGTTATAAAAAAATCAAAAAATATATAAGCAGACTGAATAAAACAAGTAAAAAATAAAATGTTACGCATTTTTACTCTCTTGGGAAGTCATAAGAAGTGCTGAGAAACTGCCTGCAATCCGAAGCCCGTAAATTTTAACAAATCACTTAAAACCGGAGTATATAGAAAATGAAATAGATTCTCTTAATTCGTGTATTTTATGTGTTGCAGTATTCTAAGCATTTTACATTACAACTAATGGTGTAGAATAATTTACACTGTTTGTGTACCCTACTTTACATAATACACTATGTACGAGTACTAACACTGTGTACAATTGAAAAGGTAAAAGTTATAAATGACACGATATTTACTTCCAATAATGAGGATACGAAATTCATTTATCGGGGATTTCAAAACCAGAAAAGTGAACCTAATATCTTATGTTAAATGTATCATCTAATGTTGAATAAATTATGCTTCTAACATGTTGAGTTCCTAATAATGAGAAGCAAATAGACGAATAAATACGGGCGTTAATATTACCGTATCCTCAATCATTTTAATCTATATTTTATATATTTAGAAAATATACAAAGGATTAAGTAAGGTTTTTTATGAATTATTAGTTTTAACTCTCATTTCAAATATTAGACACTTATTTATTTCGACTTTTAAATGAAAATTTTAATTCAAATAAATATTTTTGAACTTACGTTTGTTAATACAATTCTAAATTGTAACTGTTAGAGAGATAGTTATTATTTATTTCTTTACTTTATGTAATTAGTGTATGTAGAAATTATCTACCTATTTCGTTGTAATATTGAATATAGAATGTTTGAAGGATTGTTTTGTGATTGTACGCTGAGTTGACCGTCGACCCGACATGTGAAAGCGAGTCCGAGAGAAAACAGCACCTAACGATTAGCAATATGCAATAAAATGTGCAGTTTTCTCTACATTATTTTCAAAATTAGAAATGTAGACACCTGGCCTAGGTTACTCTCGGACACAATGGATCAATTCTGACTTAATCCGATCACAAACAGTCAAGTATCTTGAGTAGATGAGAACAAACGTACACGATCCGCCAGCAATCAAATTATTTTTTTCGTTCGCATAATCGAGTTATAATCCGATTCTTCCAAAACGGATAACTTTGGCCCATCTGTATTACTTTGTACCAACATCGGTAGCGGCAACGGAAAGGCAATAGCTTTGAGGAAGTGTGCAAATGTAACAGTAATATAGTCCTCCGGCACCAACGTGCCAGTGATTGGGAGGTGTCGGAGGGTCGTTCTCTCCAAGATGCCACAAAACGTACTCAGTTTCAATAATATCAATGCGTTTGCGTCACCAGCCGGAAATAGGCTGACTATTCTGATCAGTGGTTTTTCGTGGGTTTCTTGATCACTTCCAGGTGAATGCAAATCAACACCCTGTAAATGTGAGCCAAGGAGCCACCTTATACTGTCATCATTTTCATTCTAAGGGCCGAACTATGCGTTGGTCACCCACGCTCACAAGAGTCATCCCAATGGATATAGAAAATCTCCGACAAGCGTCAAGCCAGACAACGTCGAGGTGAGAGTTCTCTTAAGAATTAAATGTGTCTCGTGGAAGAAATGGAATATAGCTTGTCCTCGGTGTAAAAGTAATAACCAAAGCAAGTTTGCCAAACGAACGGTGCCTACTACGAATAAGGAGATAACACAATGGCGCTATTACAATGACCTCTCACTAGAGGTAATGCAAGCATGTTGAGCATAAAACGCGTGAGAAATGTAAATTTTGAATTTCGTCACATTTCTTTTCTCTATTCCCGTGCCCACATATCATCTGCAGCTCATTTAAAACGTTTCACATTCACCACTGTGGTCCCATTCCCGATACAACTTAAGCTACTCACAAATGCAGCTAATCTTCTTGTATATAAAAGTGAAAGTGTTTAAAACTGCATGTGACACAAAAAAAAAATAGTTCCCCCTTCCCCAAGCGTGGCCATCATTCCAAACCCTGTTCAGTTCTTGCGCACCACAAGGTGGAAGCAGTTCATTCCGGTTCCTCTGGCGACTTCCATTTCGGATTCTCACTCCCACAATGTGAGGTATCGGTAACGTCATACCTTTTTTCTGTCACGATAAAAGGTGGAGCAATTTTTCTTAATATGTGCACTTAACTAGTTTTGTATACCTATTGTATTCCCTTTATAGATTTATGTAACCCCAATGTTTGTAATTTGAATATGACAATGTCGGAACGTGTTTAGAATGTTCTTTAATAACATAGCTCTGTTTGTTGAGGCATCTAACATTTTTTTACATTAGCGGGGTGAGAGAGCTTGAATATTTGGTTGGCGACTTTTTAAGGTCTGCCTTGCCTGGCTCTTGAAATAGAGAGCTCTCAAATGAAAACATTAAGACTGTCAGCATACGTGGACGTTAGAATCTAATTTCCAACTTTACTTATTTCAAAAAAATATCGTATTTCACATGTTCTGGGGGTTTCTCACGTTCAATACATGTGCCGCCGCCTTTGCATATTTTATCACCAACTCGCCTGTTCACAAGCGGCCGGCTGCTCTGATCGATAGGTTTATGTGATTTCTCCGATCAACACCAAACGAATGCTAGAGCAGTACCCTAACAAACGCGCCACGGACCGCGCGCGTTCTTTCCTACCTCTTCCTTTTTCTATCCTTACCCCTTACACACACACACACACACACACACACACACACACACACTTACACTAACATTCACTACACTGCCACAAATGCCGGGAAACCCGTCAGGATCTAAGAGCTTGTCCCGGCTGGGGCGGTGCCCTGCTGGTGGGAGATACCTGGTTGGGGGAAAACCTCGCTAGCCGATGGTAGGTCGGCGCCGGATCTCGCCATACAGTGAGCCACCTCCCGATCACAAAGCATGCATTACCCTTACGGGACTAATGACCCTGGTAGTTGACGTGTCCGCAATCACTAAACAATCAATGAATTGCCTGTTGACGCCAGAAATACTTATTGTCGAGGAAATTTGATACAACATCCAGCGTCCACAAAAAAGATTATCCAGGCATACGCAAATGTCTCTCGCTACTGTTACTACGCTATCCGCTCCACACTTGTTACGGCCGTTTATTAGTAGCAATGCGTGCTAAAAGCGTCTTGCGTAGAAGAAGCTCTAAATTTCTCGTAAGCCGACAATTAACAGCTTCTCACGTGATCGCACATAGACTCGTGGCGATTGCTAGTTTGACTCGGGCAGTACTGTTCTCTGTTAGCCATGTTACGAAGCAGTTTCGAAACGTATATTCTTTGGAATTTTGCTCTGTGTTTCTTTGTAATGAATATCGCGTTTTTATTGAAGGAAAGATATAAGCTCGCCACGTTTGGAATGCGTTGTTCGCTCTTAATGAATGTCAGAGAAAGCTGATATTTTTTATACTTGATATTAGGCGCCTTAGATTTATTATCAGCGCTGATGTGTAAACACTGATTTTATATGTTACATACAATAAGATAACTTTTAAAAGAAAGTCTTTAATCAACTTCGGGAGTTATAGTCTGCTGCAAAAAGCTGCTACTGCTGCTAATAGTGGTGCTATTATAAAACGTGGGACTTATTTTAATTATTTTAAAAAAAATAATATCACTGGCGTTATTGCGCAGGTACGAATACTTTTCAGCGATAAAAAATCTAACCTAGCGTAGTTGTGATTCAAAATGTTATCTCTAAGTGTCCTTTTTTACAAAAAAATAGAATACTTCTTTGGAGTATATCCGGTCTATGTCAGCTTACCAATTAATATCAAACAAGTAAAACAAGAGCAGATAATATTAACTATCTGCTTATTGTCCTTATCCATTTATAAGTATAATGTACAATAGAAGAATTAATTAATGAAGAATATTCTAAATGGTATTTACACATTAATTGAAAATGCAGCATGTGAGAGAACATTAACACTAGTGAGTGGTTGTTTATTTTACATTAAATTGTGTAATGTGAACTGTTTTTATTCTGGAATGATAACCTCTGCCACATTTCCTTCATCTAACGATATTTAGAAAGGTAAGTGGGAAATTATCTTAATTGTATCTTTGCGTGATTGCATTAAGTGTACAAGAGATATGGAATCAAAAGAAACTAGTGGGGCCACAACAGCTATTACTTTCTTTAATTATTTTTATCTTTTACAATTTCCTAAAATTAAGAAAGTTCAACGAAAATCAGAATTATGATATTATTTTAAGCGTCCTTTGCTTTTGCCGTTGGAAAATTTAAAGAAAAAAAATTTAAGCTGTTTATTTTTTTTTATAAATGACATTTTTAAAGAACAATTACGCAAAAAACCCCCACTGGTTTAAAAAAGTGTACATCATATTTATTGAAGATCTGATATTTATAACAGATTTCATTCAAGATAAAAATCTCTCTCCAATATTGTAATTTTGCAATGTTACTCATTTGCAATTTTGAAAAATACAGAAAGATGGCCGAAAATGGAATCAGCATTAATTTCTTTACCGTCCTTCGACACATAGAGGGAGAAAATGTAATGAAAAACATTTGGATCTGTTTTTTGCGAAAATAAGTGTTTAAAAATTGTCTATATATCACACAAAATTACGCAAAAACTACTCATATTTTCGAAAAGTTGTACAGTATCTTCCTTTCAACAGAAGATTTATTAAAGAAGAATCTTTATGTTCAATATTATAGTTATAGGGAGATGCCGAAAGAAAATTCAAGGATCGAAATATTCGAATAATCAGAGATTTCAACAAAAATTAGGCTAAGTGAGAGCGTAGGCTTCCGCGGCCGGAGTCAGTATTTACTAGGCTGTCCGGGTTCGCCATGGACGCGGCGTCACCCGGACAGCCCAGTAAATAAAAATTAGGCTCACCATAGTTTCTAGTTATTTACACTATCGGAGGACAAAGAAAGCATCGCAAATGATGAGGCTGCAGATAATAAAAATACCCCATCCAGCTGTCTCCTACCAGGAGGCACCGCCCCGGGACAAGCTCAAAGCTCCTGACATGTGTGCCAGTGAAGTGCATGTGAGGGTGAGGATAGGGCAAGGAAGAGGAAGGAAAAATGTCTTTGGCCCACTTGCTAGAGTATTGCTCCGCCATTCGCCTGGTATTGATCAGATGATCTACGGGAAACGTCCGATCAGAGCAGTTGGTTTCTAGACTTCTTCGGGAGCGGAATTTGACCTATCGTCAAAAATCTTGCCACCATCGAGACTCGAATCCTAGACACTTCCTTTCAGAGTCACTGCAGTGTCATCAGAAATCTCTCTCTCTCTCTATGTATATATATATATATATATATATATATATATATATATATATATACACATATATATATATACATATATATTCATACTTTAGAACAAATAAATGCCTTTTCGTATAAAAATTAAATTAATTTCTCTTTTCCTACTTTCCTACTTTTTCGTAAAATAAACGCTTGAATGTAAGATCTCATGATGCCACTTTTGCATTAAAGTTGCTATGCGCCTCAACTCGAAATATCTCGTATGTCCAATATACGTATTCAATCAGGTCTCTAAAAAATGTTACATTGGATTGTAAATTATTTATGAATAACATCCGACATAAAACGTAACAATGATTTTTCAATTTGATCATTCAACCGTTCTTCCGCTTTCGTGCAACATGCAGCAATGCTAAATGTTATCCAATCCACTTCCACTTCCTCCGATACCTTTTTATGTAGTAGGAAAGAAAATATAGTACGTGGTAATGGATATTCAAATCATAGCGTACGTATTTCTTACTTTGATCTCGGTACCGTGAATAATCTGATTATATTGATGACCGTGTGTAATTTTATGTACTAAGTTTATTTTCGTATATGAAATTGTTATAATAGGTTTTTTGTTCTTATGTTTGATATAAGATGACCAGGTCATAAAAACCCCAAAACGGGATATTGGGACATTTACTTGAAAAAAAACGGAGCAAAATGGGACACATGCTGCATTGACGCGTTTTATCACTCTCAGCCTTTAAAAAGACATTACATTTCAATATTTCACAACTTCTGACCACAACTGTCTTCTACGAGTATAACAACTTTAATGAATTTTAATCAACCAGGTTTACAGTTTTCAATATTGTTGCGTTGGCCCTATATAAAACAGAGTAACTACCAGCCTCCGTATTTGATAAGGAAAATGTTTGTCTAGAAACAACCAGAAAATGGAGAAAAACAATGTACAAAAGCATTAGCATGGAACATTAAAAACCAAAAAGAACTAATTTCTTTCATTTGCACTTTTATTTATTAGAAAGTCGGCGCGTATTGCTTGCTAAGTCGCACAGAAACTCATAGAAGTAGACGGTTTAATTTTTCGGTATCAATACCGATAAAGCGTATACAACCTCAAATGATGCGATACATAATTTGGCCTCCCTAAAATCGCCACTGAACATTTTCCCTTCCTAAACCCAACGGAAAACATTAAGATAAATTTAAAATTGTTGACGGCACATTTTTGTCACAAAACTCGGGCATTCTGGCGCCTCGTTTTCCTTTCAACAATATACGGGAAAGAGACTCAAAAAAAGTGACTGTCCCTAGCTAATACAGGACGTCTGATCACCTTAGGATTCTAGGGTTGCCAACTGCCTTCCATTTGGGCGGGCTGTCCTCCACTGACGTCAATATTGTGCTCTCACTCTCCTTTGTATTTTAAAGTCCTTATTTTAGTAAATATTTAATATTTGTTATCACTTATTTCATCACATCACTAAAATTTACATTGTATCGTTTATTTATTTTTGAATACGAAACATGAATATATTTTTTTCTGACCGCTGATAAACGCATGCATGATAGTGTCTTTGTGTAGTGACTAAAATAAAAACGAGGCGCTCAGACCATTTTCATCTGCATTTTGTGAACGTATCTTTACACTTGAATCGCAAATGGAGAGAAGGAAATTGATCTGATGTGACTCTAAATTAAATATTTATAAAAAGAGGTTTGTTATTGAGTGTCCTCCCTTTTACATGAACATTGCAGGCAACCTTAGCTGATTCCGTTTATTGGAATTCGTTCGTTTCCTCGTGGTAGTAGAAACCAGTGAAGTGAATGCGAGAATGAAGTGGCAGGTTCCTACTACCTCCTTAACATTATATTCAAAATAATTCAGTTCCAGCATTCTTGTAAAATATGTTACAGTGTAAAATGTTTGGAATCTTAGTTCTTCCTTGACAGATTCATACTTTTCCAATTATAAAAACTGACGCTGCTCTACTTGAGCGGTAGTTAGTGCTGTACAAATACAGTGATTAATGAAGTACCAAGTATTTAAATAAAATTTTGATATCGACACTGTGGAGTATGTGACAAACGATATCAATTTTACTTTCTCGTATACGTATGTATATATGTAGTAAGGCATCTTGAATAAAGTTATTTAATGCTGCGGAAAATCTATTTCAAGATTTCTCCGGAAATACACGTTTTCAGGTCCCCTGGTACTGAAAAAAGTTGTTTTTTCAGTATCAACCGTCCGTCTATCCGTTCGTCCTTACATTACCGGAGAATTGTACTCATTATTGCATTGAGTATAAGTGATTCAAATGATGTCTTATAAAGTTTCTCGAAAACTCAAATGTATTCTGCATTTGAAAGCTCACAATTCTGCATTTTCAGAGACGCGTAAGCGTCATTCTTTAAGAACGACTACAAACTTGTTCTTTAAAACTTTTGTTTGGTAGTGCGTTAATATGTCTGTTCGTCCGTCCCTCTATGAACAACACTAGCGCCTACAGTATTCGTAGAATTTTTTCAAAAATGAATATTCCGTGGTCCCCTTCAACGCAAAACTCTGCGGTTTTGAAAAACCTTCTTTAAATTTTTTCCTAAATTTAAAGAACATACTTTACATTAAGCCTGTGGGGCAATTTATTTAAAAAAATATGCCTCCCATTGTTTTGTTTAAATTTCTCTGAAGAATAAAGTGAAATACGCATGTAAAAAGGCATAGGTCCGATTTTCACTTTTAAGTCAAAATTTTCGAATATTTCAAATTTTTGAATTTTTTCGGCATTTCCCTATAACTACAATATTGAAGACAGCCTTTTTGTTCAAATAAAAGTTTTCCTCCATAAGTTGTTCTTTAATTAATACCATGTACTTTTTTTGCAATTTCGAGTGACATATAGAAAATATTAAAAAATGTTAAAACCAGAATTTTTAAAAATCTACTTAAAATTTTTCTTTAAACGTTTTGAAGGGATAGTGCTAATTGTACTGTAACAGATGACTTAAACTCCATTTTGATGTAATGTTTTGATTTTTAAATAATATACAATGTCATTTTCTTATATCTCCCTCACGTCGTTAATACTTACAGTACCAGAGATTTATATACATTATAGTATTTTATTAACAAGTGCTACAAATGATTTTTTTAAAGTTTCTCGAAATCACAAACGGTTTGTGCATTGAAAAGCTCACAATTCTGCATTTTCAGAGATGCGCAAACGCCATTCTTTGAGAACGGCTACAACTTTTTACTTTCCCGTATATGTATAACGGAGTAATATACGTGGTACAGGGAAAATTACGTAATGCTGCGGAAAATTGATTTCGAGATTTGAACGGAAATACACGTTTTTACGGGTCCCCTGATACCGAAAAAGTGTTTTTTTAACATCCGTCCGTCCATCCTTCCGTCTGTCTGTCCGTCTGTGGACACTTCTATCGCGAAAATCATAGTATGATTTTCCCCCAATTGAAGAAACCTCTGCCCATGGAAGAAACCAATGACCTGCCTCGAGTCGAAACTTTGACATTTTGAAAAACATTTTTCAATTTTTTTTACATGACGCCCCCCAAGACATTATCAAAATTCTCTCAAAAACGGCTCCAATTTTCTTCTTTAAATTTCTTGTAAGAATATATTAAAATACACTTATAAAGGTGACACAGGTCCGATTTTGATGGTTAGCTCTAAATTTTTGTAATTATTATTAAATAAATTTATTCATAGTGTATCATTTTGAATCATATTTATAATTAAAAATATTGATGATTTTGTTTTTTACATCGTTTCGTCCATTTTTTCTATTTTAAGTAATTTTGAAAGTTGACTTTACACAGCTTTGTAGAGAATGTTGGGGGTCAAAGCTCGTGACCTTGAGGTCCACCGCGTGCATGACTGCTCTTCCCTTCAGGAACCGCGTCCTTAAAGCATGCTTAAAGCGGAGCGCCTGCGCGGACGCTGCGGGGGCGCGAGAGCCGCCCCCGCGCCCAGTCGCCCGTGAGGCCACCGCCGCCGCCGCAGCAGCAGTGGTGGCCCTCGAAGACGACTCCAGACCAGGGGCTCCCCTTCGCTGACCGTGCTCTCTCCGCCCTCCAGTGACCTCTTAACTTCCATTTCCCTCTCGAAGCGAGGCCGCTGAGGAGGATGGCTGGTAAAACCTTTGAATCTGGTACGTGAAGTTATGACTTTGTCACAGGTACATCAGCATAAGATTGAAGCACGAAGGGGGGTCGAGGGTCTGCAGCTCACGGCCCCATCGTAAACGTCGGTGCGACTGGCAGCGGACACTGTTAACAAAGCCTCGAACGCGGGTGCGCATGGTGACGCCCCCGTGAACAACAGGCCACCTTTTATGACGACCCTATCTTCGCACGGTTCATGATTAGGATTCCCTTCGAGGCGAGTCGCTGGGCACATTGTGCCCAGAAAGGAGGGGGTGGCTACATGGCCACTGATTTGAATAACATGGCTCTGCATCACGATACTATCCATAGATATATCCTAATCTTTTCATGCTCCAAATGCAGCAAGAATTACCAAGGTAAGCTATCAGATTTGAGTCATTTCCCTAAGTGTCTGGGTCCGAAAGAGTCTAAAGAAGACTTTATATGCGAGTTTTGCTCCGCCAACTTCGCAACCAAATCAGGGCTCTCACAACATTTGCGTCATGTTCATCCAGACGCAGCTCATAGGGCTCGAGCTGCCGAGGCGCAGCGAAGTGGCAGGACTGCTGTGCTTAGAGCAGGAAAAGTCTTCTCTTCGGAGGAAATTATGAAAATGACCGCAGTGGAGAAAGAGCAACCAGAGATGTCGAACGAGAATTTGGCCGCTCTACTGGGTAAGACCGCCCGACAGGTGGGTGAAAAAAAAGAGGCTACACATCGAAGATATTTAGCAACCATTGAAACTGCAGCTACCGTCACTGCAGAGTCATCTTCGTCCCCATCTGATGGTCGGTGGTCCAATGATTTATCTAGACCTTGTACTAGTGCTGCTGTTTTCTCATCGCCGCGCTGGGTCCGTAGTCCCCTGAAGACTCCAGTAAGCCAAATCCCTATGCTGATTTCTTCTTCTCTCCTCTATCGAAGTCCTACCATTGGGGCAGGAAGGAAGCCGATGATCCCCTGCACTGACACTTGTCCAAAGGGGGTGGCAACGACTTGTCAGGTCAAGATAAGCAAACAGCCGTATACCGATTCCCTTCCAAAACCTCAGCCCATAGGCAGTGGCCCTGAGGAACTCGCAACGGTAGAGATTGCCTCGCGGGTAGCAGATTAGGGGCAATCCCCTAACGAGGAAGCTGTTATAGTTTCAAGGATGAATCAGGAGCTTTCGGCTGAGCCCGTCCTTTTTGATGCTGTTTTATCTGCTGTTGACATGGCCCATTTCGACACCGCTGGTCGGTTAGGACAGTGCCAAACTTTTATTGAGTCCTCGGCTGCTATGACGCCTGGAGACCACTGAACGGTATCCACTGAAACTTGTCTTAACAGAACCACACTAGAAGTCAGGCCTAACTGGAAGGAAAATATTTCCACTTGGATAAGAACCTGGGGCACTTCTAAAACTAATGTAGATCAAGAACTCATTGAGGTGGGAAATGAACTCAAAGCAAATGTATCCCAGGACCACTTGAACGAGACCTATGCCAAGTTATTGGAGATCTTGAGCGGCTCCTCTGTACCCATCCCCATCAGTTCAAAAAAGCCCCGTAGACATGGAGGCAAACGCGCTAGGAAGCGCTACTCTTATGTTAGGGCACAGGACCTTTTCAAGAATGATTCAGCGCTTTTGGCAAAGTGCATTAGAACGGGCATATACAGTAGTAGTGTGAATAAACAGCCCCTTGACAGGAATGAGGTTAATGACCTGTACAAATCCATCTGGGATAACACTGGCCTTTCCGATTTAAGAGAGGGCGATAAATTGTCGACTTCTGAAATGGTCCCAGACACAATTCGACACGCGGTGCAAGTTGCTGAAATTAAATGTCGTCTGCCTGAGATGAAAAATGCCACGGATCCAGGACCTGATAAGATAAAAGTTAGCCACATATCCTCAGGATCAAAAATGGAAATATTGTCCCTATTGTACACCCAAATTGTATACAGTGGCTTTGTGCCTACTGGGTGGAAAACTAATCGCACCATCCTTAAACCAAAAGAGGGTAAGGATAATACGGTGGTCACTAACTATCGCCCCATCACAATTAGTTCTCTGCTGTGCAGAATCTTTTGGGGCATTATGGACAAACGCTTTCGATCCGTGGTGAAGTTCAATCCACGCCAGAAAGGGTTTATACCTGAACCTGTCTGCTTTGCTAATATTCAAATTATTCATGAGGCAGTCAGTGACATGAAAAAAACAGAGGGTGGAGTAGGTATTGTGCTAGATATATCCAAAGCATTTGACACTTCCTCACGCGATTCGGTGGGCTCTGTCCAGGAAAGGGATCCCTGACGCCTTTACCAATTTGGTACTGGACTCTTACGCCGATGTTTACACCGTCATTCAGCTCCCCTCGAAAAGAATTGAGGTGCCAATTCGTAGAGGAGTAAAACAAGAGGATCCCTTCTCCCCACTCCTTTTTAATCTCATCATGGAGTGCCTGCTTGAGAAATTCAAATATATATCAGGATACACGCTATTGGGAAGGAGTGTGTCCGTGTTAGCATTTGCTGACGATCTGGTGCTGATAACAAAATATGCCCCGGGAGCTCAAGAATTGGTTGATATTGTGGTGGAATATCTTGGGGCCCTCGGAATGACATTGTCCGTCGCAAAATGTTCATCATTTCAAATTACATTTTTTGAACGATCTTGGTTCATTGAGGACCCCTGTCTGGAAAGGTTGAGGGAGAGAATTCCCCTTGTCAGCAATGGTCATACTCTTACATACCTGGGAGTGAGCTACTCTATCTGGAACGGCTTCCCATCTAAGGCATCCATATCGAATTTAATGGAAGCAGTGTCGAGATTAAACTCTATTAAACTTTACACACAATTTGTAAATTACGATGGAGCAATTTAGCATTGTTGCTGGTAGTTAATGCAGGTAAGACTCTTTTATGTCCTGTGGGGAAGTCTAGGGAACCCATTGGATCCTAAAATGCCTAGGAATTACCCAGTTACCACGACTTTAAATAAGAAGTGTATACTATTTAATGTAGCATATAGAAAATTGTGTGATTACAATCCATTTTTGTGAGTCTTTGATACTGAAAAATTGATTGACACTAAAACGTCTGTCTGTCCGTCCGTCTGTGGTCAACGCTAGCGCCTAAACAGTTCAGCCGGTTTTCTCCAAAATTGATATTCTTCAATCTAATGATATTACTCAAGGAAGTTTGATATAAGTATTTTGATTTTGGGGGGTAATTTACATGAAGCCTCAACATTTTCACAGTTTTGTCAAAAATGGCTCCAGGGTTTTTGATTAAACTTTGTCGTCGTATAGCGTAAAGGGCGCATAAAAATGGCGCTGGTTACATTTTCCTTGAAATTCCTGATTAAGGAAGGTTGCGAAAGTTAAAAATCGTTTTCAGCGTCTTCCTACAACTACAACATTAAAGATAGATATTTTTCTCTTTAATTAAATCTGTTCTTTAAAGAGAGATCATCAACAAATCACGGGCAATATCTCAAAAATATAAATAGTTAGCGCGTAAAGTTGTGTAATATATAATTTTTACAAATTTTTAAACAATTTTTTCTCAAGAGCGGCTCCAATTTGCATCTTCAAATTTTATTCTTCTGTGCATCAAAGAACAGTAGTAAAATTAGTGATAGTTTATTTCCAGTGAACTCTCTGTATTTTCAAAAATTGCCAAATGTTAGTACTACAAAATTACAATATTGCAGACTAATGGTTATCATAAATTAAATTTCTTCAAAAAAATAATATCTTTAAAAATGGTTAAGTACAATTTTTTAAAAGTACTTTTTGCGAAATTTCCTCTTTACGATAATGCAATTTGATAAAAAAATTCTCAAAAACTGATTCAAAGGTTTTCTGTACTTTTTTCCATGGATGGAATAAGGAAAGCTTAAAAGAATGGCGTTCTCATTTCCGTTAACTTCAACTTCGAAAATTGGCAAGTTAGGAATAATGCGAGAACATGTGTACTGTTGTACCGCTACTCGTTTATTATTCAGATAGAAAGGAAAAAACACATTTTTCTGAGATAATTAACGAATGAAAAACATATTTATATAGAAATATTGTTTTTAAGCGGCATTAGCCAAAAACATTTTGATACCTTCATTACAACAAGTTCTGAATAATAGTTGTTACAAACGGGTGAAGTGAAAGTGAATGACTTTAGAGAAAGGTCCGAAGAGAGTGAAAGAGAAGCGTGAAACCTATTATAATCAGCAAAGTAACGCACGAGTCACTGGTGAGTTTTTGACATGGCTCCTATTAATTTAGGCTAATGTATATTTTATTTACGAAATATCATGATGTGACAATTACCAAGACAAAGGCCCATGTTATGTTTTGAACAAACGAGTAGTGCATTTAATTCAGGAATAATGTTTGACAAACTTTATGCATTTGTCGTTGAAATAATATACATTACTTATCATGAAAATTATTCTTATATTTCAAGACCATTAATGTTTAATTGATTATCAATTTATTCGGTTTAAATCATAAAACCTTCATTTCCCCAAATGAACGCTTTGATTAAGTATGCTTATCGCGTGCAATACATTATTTATTTAATGATAACGTCTACTGAATTATCAATTTCGTTTCCCATTTGTAAAAATTATTTCAGTGCATAAAAGAGGAAACAAGAAGCAGAGTGGTGCATTTTTACGTCCATCCATAAAACAGGTGGCGTGGTACTTCCGTATAAAGTTTGGTTTTATTTTAAATGAATGCACGAGCTCCGTAAAAAGTAGTTGTATTATTTTATAAGAAAAAGCGCTCTGCATAATGGGGAAAAGTTCTATTAGTTCATTAATGAATAAAAAATTGAGTTTCGTTAAGATATTCTTCAGATACTGTCAAACTTGAAAGAGATGTTTTCTAAAATGTTCTAGACTTGTCACAGAGCTTTATGTATCTCAGTTGTGAATCTCTCGTAACTACGTATTACAGGTTGACCTTAAAATAATGAGTCAATCATTGTCATTTTTATCGTGGTCATTTATCAGATTTTTCCTTGACGCGAGCAAATAATGATACAAAAAATTCACAATTATTGTAATATTAAATGTATTTATTGTTGAATGTTTTAAATTGTTAAAATACAATGATATGAAATGTAACTAAATATGTAACTATTATTATAATGTAAAATTGTAAAAGATATTTTAATCTCTTATGACCATGCAGTGTGTCAGACATCTAAAGTAAACTAAATTTTAAAAAATGTTATAATGTTTAGCATTACATTGGTTAGAATTGTAACTTTACGTGCCTCAAGTCACAATCACATTTTTACACATTTTTTTGTTTTTAAGACTACACATTTACGAATCTCTAAAGTGCTTGAATTCTGCGTTTGGCGGATGTTATAAGAAGCGTTTTTCAGCGCTCTGACAGAAACCCTTGCTCTCGTGCAAGATGTATAGAGAGCGCAGGAAGGGTGAGGGGAGAATAATGGCGCAGGGAGGGCAGTGCGTCATAGGAATTGCCAAGGGAGCATTCACTGTCGGGTCGCGCCATATCCCCTTTCCCCCGACGAATTCCGTCGGCTCCTGATCGATCTATGATGTGCCAGGATGGAGTGAACTTAGTACAAACAAATTTTTAGGGAAATTATCAATTACTCAGCAAATAGTGAG
This sequence comes from Gryllus bimaculatus, assembly GCA_017312745.1. Classification (NCBI taxonomy): domain Eukaryota; kingdom Metazoa; phylum Arthropoda; class Insecta; order Orthoptera; family Gryllidae; genus Gryllus; species Gryllus bimaculatus. Next base: position 995,735 of record BOPP01000304.1, on the reverse strand, counting down.
GAAGAGCTATTTTTTAAAGTGGTTTGAATAAAAAATTGTAGCATTCTGTTTGCCGCATTTACGAAAGTAATCTTCTCCTCCTTTCTTCTTCTCTCTCTCTCTCTCTCTCTCTCTCTCTCTGTCTGTCCCTCTTTTTTGCCGAGGAGGGGGAAATGCGTTTCGCATACCGGTAGGTCCGGTTATGTTGGACTCTCCAGCGTGGCATACCGACTAAAACCTAACCTAACCTTGTTTCTCATGGGCCGTGATATCTTCTGCGCGGGACCGCCGTTGAGACATTACTTCACGCAGAAGAGTGGCTGAGAGCATGAGCTTTCCTCATCAGATGGTCGCTATGGTATTTTAGCTCTCTCTGCTTTTAGTAGTGGCTTTCTGTTTTAGTTCGTGAGTCACGAAGTCTTCGCACTGTTTTCCAGTTGTCTCTTAATTGCAGCATAGTTTGGGCTGTGTTTGCAGGCGTTTATTCCCGTCGTAATCTAGTGTAGCAGTCTTTATTTCTTCCTCCCAAGCTTTGCAACGATATATGGCGCGCGTAGCGTCGTCGTCTTCTTCATGATATAGTGCGCAAATCGGGCTTACAGCGATTTTAAATCTGTATAGATATGCTTAAAAGTTCCCATGCCCTGAGAAGGCTTGCGTCAAGTAGAAGTCCATTGTACCATGGTTCCTGCTGGTCCAATCCTTGATGTTAGGGACGAGGCTGTGTGTCCATCTACTTTTGTACTCCAGGTCCCATCGGTTTCGCCACTGGTGCAGGAGATGGTTTCTCAATTCCGCTTTGATATGGTCTAATTGTCTTTTGACAGGGTTTGTTGTCTGTCTGCTGTCGTCCTCAGGTACATTGTCGTCCTTTCCTGCGCTAAAAGGTCCACTGGGGGGACACTGGCCAGTATTAAGGCTGCACTGTCGGATACCGTGCGGTATCCTGAGATTATCCTTAGAACCATCCTTTTCTGGATCTGTGTGAATTTCCGTGGAATAGATTCTTTAGTTAGCGCATCTGCCCACAGTGGGGCGGCATACAGCATTTTTGAGTGCACTACGGCACAAATTAACCTTCTTTTGCTTTCACTGGGACCTCCCGAGATTAGCATTAGTCTGGAGAGATTTGATCCAGTCTTTGCAGCTTTTCCTGCTGATTTTTTAATATGAGGTCCGAAGCTCAGTCGTGAATCAATTTCCATCTTTTAACCTGGCGTAGTGTTTCATTGGTCTTCATTTCCAGTAGTTCCACGTTGTCACTGTGGCATGTAATTAGTGTATCGTCGGCGTGTGTGTAGCCTATGAGACTGGAGTTCTTTGGGAGTTCGATATTCAGCAGGTCATCATATAGGGTATTCCACAGGAAGGGGCCCAATCTTGATCCCTGTGGAACACCGCAGGTCATGTCTTTCTCAATCCTATACCCGTTAGTGTAGATTATTTTCCTCTCACTGAGGTAGTCCTCCAGTATCCTCACAAGATATTCAGGGATCTTCCTAGCTCCTAGGGCTTGTATGATGTCTTTCCAGCTGGCAGAATTAAAGGAATTTTTTATGTCGATCGCAACCAAGGCACAATCGCGTTCATAGTCGAGAGTCCCGTTCTAAATCCAAACTGTCTCGTTGAAAATTGGACATGTCTCTTTAGTCGTAAAAGGAGCAAACCCTCCACTAATTTGCTCATCGTATCCAGCAGGCACAAAGGTCTGAACGATGACGTCCGATCGATTGGCTTGTTACCTTTCGCATGATAATTAGCTTCTGATGTTTTCCAACCTTATAGAATTTACCTTGTTCAAGACACTAATTAAAGGCTTTCAAAAGGCATTCTGGGTAACGGTTGATCCTGAGGGGCCTTCCATCGTAGGGTTCTTTTCGGAGTCACCTTCCCCTAGCGTTTAACGCTGCCGCCAGCGTCTGGATTTGGTCCACACGGTGGTGGTTTTACTACCCCTCGCGGCGTGGCCGGTGAAGAGCATTCCCGATCCGCCACGGCGCCGACGCGTCCGTAGGAGTCCAGCTACTCCACGCATCCTTTCTTCTCTGTGGACTGGGCTTCCCCGCCTGCATTTTCAGAGTATCACCTCTTCAAGAGCCCACCGAAGAATGTTTTACGAAAAAGATAATTGAAATTGTTTCTTCGAAATTGAATTTTGAATGTCTCACTCAAAATTTACCTTTTCAATTGTTTGTCTTGATTATTCTGATGCATCTTACGCGTGTAACGTCAGCAAGTAACCCGTATTTCAAGAAAAGGAAAAGTCGATTTATTGATCTATTCTTCTGACCTACTTACGTGCTTACTTTCCTCTGCTTACCTGAATCTTGCGTGTCTTCAAAAACGTCACCTGATGTTCAGATGTCTTTGCTTTGCTACGGAAGAACAATCTAGACTAGAATGTTTTCGCATGTTATCGTAATGACTCTCATCAGTATGACACTTTTCATTTACAAAGATTTTTCTTATTTTTTACAAAGGTTTGGAAAGTAATATAAAAAAGTCCAATGTAATTCTCCAGGAGCGTCTTATTTACTAGTGAGTGAATATCAGTGGAATTTTGTTCTCCAGAAGAATATTTTACTCTCCTGAATGGCGGAGATGTGGAATAAATATAAATTTTGTTTTTAAAATAGTTACTTATGTATTTGTATGAGAATTTACTTTACTTACGAACAAGAAAAGTAATTCGCGAAGTTAATGTAAAAACAAATATTGCCTCACTGTTTTTTCAACTGATCTCAACTGAGGCATGTTGCACAATGTTGTGCGAAAGCCAAACATTTATGACTTATCTTTTGCACATATTTCTTCTCAGATACCTTTCAAGTATGTGACCTCTGTGCATAAGATCGACTATAATGGGGAACAGTCAATATGTATTTTCCTTCCTGGCGTAAAAACAAAAACAACAAAGAGATTATTCCAGGAAAAATTCTGACCTACAGACAATTTGCGAAACATTAAGAAATTTCTTTTCAGTGAATATAAATGTTAGTTAAATTGCCGTTTCGACGTTATTCAAAGGACTTCAAGTAGCACAACAATGTACTAGAAGAGGTTTAAATAAAATAGATTCATTTTCTTCATGTGTTACCCAACAACGCTCTCTACTAATTTCGTTCTTTCGAATCAAAATATATGTGAGATATACAATAATTGTGTATTAAATAGAAGAAATCTGTGCGTAACAGATTGTGTATTTAAACTTTTCCAATTAAACAGTATTAATGTTTTAAAAGAAAGATACTTATATTTAATACGAAAGTTTGAAAGTTCACTTTGAACACGTTCCGTAAAGAAGAGCGTTCACGTGACTCGCCCTGAAGGTCCCGCGAGCGCGGAAGAGCTCGCAGATGTTCAATCTGATCTGATCTTATCCAGTTGACACACTAGTCATGTAACACAATGGGCTCCTTATCTTTATTAGAAGTACCGCAACTAATACGCTTTAATGATTCATTCTTTAGCTTTGGGCGCACCTGTTGTATCTCCTATTGTACGTTCCTAGCGGAGAGAAGTAATCTTTATCAATTGTACCAAAATTATATTGCGGCTACAGGAACGCTGGAAACGCTTGTGTATTGCCTGTTCTCATAAAGAAGAGATTTTCTTGAATCAATAACTGCATCTCTCAATAACGATGGAAAACTACAGCTTCACATGCACAGAAATAAAAATAAAATTATGGAACCTCCGGCCATGTGAAAGAAGTCCCCTGTTTCGTAAGGTAACCAAGAACTCGGGGAAAATATAAAACACCTTCACTATTAATTTTGAAAGAAATCGTTAACGCAGAAATTGAAGGAAAACTATTTAACCTCCAGCCATGTGAGAGGGCCCTACGGTTTTGTTAGATACACGGGGCTGCGTGAACAATACAATAATGGCTTGGTGAGAGGCCTTTTTCGTTTTGTTTTTTATTTATTATTTATTTGTTACTGTACGTATATCAGTTACACAAAACTACACATATGTAGTGCAATGGGCCACACAGGCCCAATTATTCGTGTAATGCGCCGCTGTGAGTCACACTATCATAGAAGGGGGTTGCCATCACAATTAAGGTGCGACGGTCGTTTCCAGACACCAGGATGCATGCGCTGAATTTATTTAGGAGGGCGCCAAGTGTATGCATTACCTGTGATCTGGGCACAGACGTTGAGACATCATCAGGGGTGGGCACCCTGGGTCGAAGGATTGCATTTGCTTACTGGCTATAAATAATACTTTTCTTTTTGTGTGATCACCCGACCAAAATGACGGGGACACGTTTATTGCTATAGAAAATTGTCTCTTTTACATTACTATTCCTTCTAGGCTTTGATCCGGTTATTGGCTAAAATGAGCGTGAACACTTACAGAATGGTGATTATTAAAATTCTTCTACCTCACTCCGAAAGGATTACACAACCGCCTGGCTGAGCTGGAGGTCGTCCACGGTCGTCCGCTGAATTGAAGCGTCAGTTTTTTGATGCGCGGGTCTCAGGTCATCATACGTCACCTGGACCGCGTATTATTATTGGCAGCCGAATAATTGTGCTGCACACGCTCTCGTGTAATTTATGGGTGTTACTCCTACTGTCCTAGCCCGGCATCCGGAATAAATTCCGATGCTGGAATAATGGCTGGCAGGACCTGGAGACTAGCGATCGTTTTCGTGTGCCTGTATTCGCCGTTGAACACGAAGAACTCTCTTTAATAGTCGACCGCTCGCTCCAACAGTCTTTCTCCAATTCTCAATTTTTCTAGTGCCGTTTGCTCACCCGATTCCCGTCCTCACCCTTCTCGCAAAATGCCCGTCCTATCACGTGCATACCGCGAGGCTTTCCATAGGCTAGTCTTCTACGGAGCTTTGTGATTTATTGTCGCGTAGGAATTTCTGGTGGGCAACTCTCGCTTCTTAATGTGACAGGTCGAGTAGTCAGTCACCTACTGCTACACAGAAAGATGGAAGGGTGCGTTTCGGGGGACGGAATACTGGGTTAGCGGCGCATACGCAGCTGCGCGTGTCGAATTGTGTCAACGGCGCTCTTTGCCTCGAAATATGTTAATAGAGCGTGACGCAAGAGTCGCGCTGTGCGATGGGTCTCTATGACTCATTGCAAGTAGAGGTGGCTTAACAATTTTCCAAATTAACCTAAACTTACACTAATACAGAGGTTGAAGAAACCGTGATGGCATCGCATAGACTCATACATTTTGCACCACTCTTCTAACGTCTCGTGTTGCCAAAGCTATTCTCATTTCATTATGAAGTTCATATCTATCTAATATAAATAATGACTATCATTTATTGTAGTATTGTGAGAGAGTTTTTTGTTGATGTTTTCTCAGCGTGGGTGGTTCTTACCTTTTGAATAAAGTATTTTGTATGATTTTGTTCAGCAGAATTGTTGCCGCTCCAGGCCACTAGTATATTGTGTTGTCGAAGTTGAGTTATTGTCCCACAGCCAAGGATGAAACTTCATTTCTTATGTTACGTAATAGGTTGGGGTATGATCCTGAGTTATATCATTCCGTCTTGACTCATTACATCACGTTGCAGAAAACGTGGCGTGGTTCTGCCTGCTCATAAGAAGAGAGAAATGTATGTTCTGAAGAAAAAAATAACTGAAAGTTCCGTGTTACTCACACAATTTTGTGAATGTCAAATCGAGAACGCATAGAAATGTTTCGCAAAACGGAATAAAAAATAAGATGATATTCTTGGTAAGTTAAAAATACATAAGATAAATGTGTAGATTATATATCTAAACTAATTTACTAAGACAGAAGTGCGTTGACTTAATGCGCTATAATCTCTCTATCTACCGAACCAATGCCGACGAAACTGCGTGTTAGCATCCTTTAATGGCTTGCAACAGTATAGGCTGAGAATTACAACCATAAACCTTAATAAATTTACAAAAGAATTACATTCCTAGACATTTTTCGCCTAGTTTAACATCACACATTCAAAAGTGCATCAATGTCAGAGTTTTGCTTGCGGGCCACCAGAAGGTGAAGAAGGCTGTTTATTATCACTGTCAATTGTATTATTCGAAATGGTTCTGAGTTTTTCTCCGTTGTATTTATAATAGTAACTTGGATATTGATTTTATTTGCGTCTAGGCGTGAATGTTTAAGTGTACCAGGGATATGGAATGATTGAAGCGAATAATTTTCTGATGAATGTGCTAAATATTGAATAAAAAGGTATGAATGCACACATGTTAAGTTGTAGTAAATAAAGCATGATTATTATGTATTTGCGAGTTGCCCAAGGACAGTGCGAGCGAAAACATATTATTAGTGATTTACGTAATATACTGAAACTGTGTCAGAGGAATGAATTTTTGTAGATAAGTGTTTTATTGTAGTGGAGAGTGTATGCGTATCTTTGGGTGGTAAGGAAAGGATTATTTAAATGGATGGAAGTTCGGAAAGAAGTATAATCGAAGTAAAACAGTAATGGTAAAAATGGATATTTGGAGGAACTGAATGCGTGTCAACGGTGGTTTTCAAAGTTGTTGAAAGTAGAGATATGAGTAGGTTATTTTAGATAATAGAAAACGTTTTGTCAGGATCCACTCTGAACTCGCACTTTTGGAGATATTATGATTGTCTAAATGTTTAATTGCCCCTTCCGTCAGCCACTATTTATCAAGGACCATAAAACACTAACACAAATTCAATTAAAATAACTAATTATATTTAAACGTCAATTTAAGATCAATTTGAAGCTTTTCTTTGTAAATACATGTGAAAAAATATGAAAAAGAGTTTTAAAGTGAATGAAATATTGGGACGGCGACCCCAATAACAAAAAATATAAATATTTTTAGTGCGTACGGAAGAGCAGGTACCTCCAGATGGAAGCAAGACTTCGGGGCGGAGAGGATATAGAAGGCTCCGCCACAGGGCACATGAGATGACATTTCTCTCCCTGGCTGATTCATCATTATGACTATTCCTCTCGTGAAATTAAAGTGTACAAAATGCCCTAAACAGGGCGGTGTATTTAAAAAAATGTATCGCTTTTTCTATCCCATTTTTCTTACCGCTTTTTCCTACTGGCCAATCATAAACTGTGACTCATTTATCTTAGAAGACATCATATTGTACACGTGCAATGTCGATATCCAATAAACCGAGTATGTACTATAACATAACCTCTAATTTTAACATAGCTTTCAGTTATTTTCAATATTTGACGCATTTTAGAACTCTGTTGGACATAATTTCACTCGTGGAATAGTCCTACTAAATACCACTTGTGCTTTGGAAATTCTCAAATAAATCCCCTCCTCGCTTCGCGAGTCGGGAATTTATCGACAGACAACACCGGGTTCTTCAGCCAGTAGTTTATAAATTACGCTAATATTCTGTGTGAAAGTGTCCATTTGTATTATTTTTCACATGGTGTCGAACGCATCGGATCTGGACAGGGGCAGATCGTGCACCGAAGGAGAGATTCCGGACTACCTGGAGTGATTCGTTGACGCATGAATACATAAAACACAAACAAGGTGTTCGAAGATTGAAAGTCAATTTTAAATTATTTTATAATATTGCTGGTGTTGATAATATGATTTGAATTATTGTAAAATGTAATAAACTTAATGTTTCTGTTTATTGTAATTTATAATATGTGCCTGCAGTGTAAATCAATAGCAGTCGTTAACGGCCTTAGATGCTTTTAAAGCGACCTAAAATAAATAATTTAAATAACACACACACACACAAACAACATCACTGTTTTCGATGTACTAAGTAAGTAAATACAATCACTCTTTTTTATAAATTTTGCACTTTGGATTATCTACCATATACTGCTCCCATTTCTTATTGTTACATTTGACGCGTGTTATTAATGTAGACCGAGAAACTTTATTCAAGTAGAGCAACGCCGTATACAGCACAGAAGAATCAACTGACAACGGCCGTGCATAGGCCATTGCCCCATTGACTTCGTACTATTCCGCCCACTTGGACGGGTCACTCAGCAATTCCCTTGTTCAGAGTCCGACCTCTGAATTGCGTCCGTGACGAAGTGGTGGAGCGATTTGATTTCCCAATCAGTTCCGCAGACATTGCAACATAATATCGGACTTCTGAATGTCTTGACCAATACAAACTGGCAGACCCAGAGGGTATTGTGATAGAGATTTGCAAGATTGATTTACACAGTTTAGCTAAATGTTTACTAGAGAATTGAGCGAGTATTTAAAATATATGCAAATAAGACAAATGAGTTCATGAAATTTAATATCCCGTCTTGAAACGGATTTTTTGTGATAATGAAAATGAGACATTAAATGTAATTTAATATGCTAATACATGTTTATGTAATGAACCGAAAGTACATAGAAATATTTATTAATTTTATCTTGGTAATTCCTGTGATGTAGATGAAATTCTGTGTTTTACTAATTCTGTTAGAAATCTATTAATCTTTTCAAATTGAAAATTCCTTACGGATTCATGCTTGAGATGACTAAAATAATTCCGGTTAACAAATACGTTGTTAGTAATGAATAATAAATACTGCAGGTTGTTTTTTCGGTTTATTAACCAGAACGAATTGACAATAGTAGAATAAGGCTTAGCGCTTGCGCCATCTGGCGATCGTTGTGAAGTGCACCTGTGACACTGTCGTGTGCGCTGTCAGGCGTTCCGTTTTCTGTTTCACTTGTCTTCTTGGTTTCATGCCGTCTACAATGAACCATTAACTTTTGCACAACCACATACTCGCTCACTCGCCGACCACTTCACTCACCTCCACAGTGGCTCAGACTGCAACTTTGAGTTTCCTGACGTGGACGCGTTCCAGTCAAGCACGTTCAATAGCACGTACTTCACGCACAACTTCACTTCCTCGACCGCAGTGTATTTCAAACTAATATCAGTAAAGAAATATTTATCATTGTTTCTTCATTGTACTTATGATGTTTTTAAGTCTAAAAGAATGCATAAAACCATTAAATAATAAACGGTGTTATAGTCATTAAACACATTATTATAGTTTATGAAATATTGCCTTCGTTCTTTATTTTTCAATAAAGGCATTGAAAGTCATAATGTAACATAACAATATCTAAAATAAGTTCGGTGAGAACATTCGTTATTTGTGAAATGAAACCTTCCTTTCTGAATTATAACAATTTTTGTCGGTGGCAGTATGATGTCATCCGCAGTGTGCGCAAGTCAATAGAGCATCGCGAGTGAATTTGCAAGTGGACGGTGGAAGAGGGAGGGTTGCCACAATACACACATTTACATAGCTCTTGTAGTACTTGTGAATATGATGAAAATACTGACAGTTTATACATTGCAATACGTTCGTTTTTACTTTCTCGCATTCTACTCTCGTAGTAAAGAGAAATGTATGTAATATTGCCGCAAACCATGGGTGCCACAACAGCACGTAATTTCTCGTATTATATCAAACGTTTGCAATTTTTGAAAATTCAGACCGGCTCGGTTTAGCTCCGAGCATCACTGTTGTCTCTCTGACTGGGCGAGAGGTGTAGGGCTGGAGGCGCTGACTGGAGGAGAGTATTTGCGGCCAGCTCCTCTGCTCGATAGTTGTGTTCGTGGCGTGGAGAGCATTCAAAGCCTTTCGTGTATTGTACAGATGCCCTTTTCCTTCCATTATCTCTTTGGCTGACAAGTAACTTGTTTAGTCTGTGTGTGCTATTGAGGACTATCTACGACCTGAATGACACAAACATCGGGATGGGGCCAAGAAATACCATGAACAAATGTACTCGTATAAAGGAATAGGGCGGAGATTGACCTTTTCACTTCCAATGTTCCCAGAGAAGCGGTAGGTATATAATGTGGTAATATTTCTAGTTGAAAAATTTGTTTCAAAATTACTAGATGAGGGTGACCTCTAATGGCGGAGGTCATCGTTGTCCGATAATTGCATTGGCATGAACTTTTTCCATCTGTCCGCGGACAGAAGCACTAAAATGATTTTCATCCTGTTTTTGAATCTAATTTATTCGAACTAATTTTATAAGGTCGCTTTTGAACTACTATGTTGTGTAGCGACCACTTAGACTGTTCTAATTGGCGTAATTGAAGGGGGAACATGACACGTAAGGAAAATACAGACACACACAAACATCCATGCCTGAGGCGGGATTCGAATCCGCGACCCTTCGAGCGGAGGCAACTACAGCCCTACAGTATTAGCACTCTCGGTTATCCAGACCGGCTATCCGAATTTTGAAGTGGATAGATCGATGCTAAGAATATCTTATGGGGATGATTTATATTTGTTTCTTGATTGTATTAAGTCGTGCCTGGTTGACTGATAACATTTCTAACGGGCTGGTTCTGAGGCGCATTACCGTGACACTAGATTGTACAGTTGTTGCTCTTGGATATTCTGTTCGCTTTGGTTTTAGTGAATTAAATTCGGAATTACTCGAAACTTGCACTCGCCCCTCTGCAGGGGTATGCTTAAAAAATACTTGAACTGGCTCACTTTGTGACTTTAGATGAAAATGTTGAAGAGGTAGGTGTTGTTATTGTTACTGCTGTTATTGAAAATATAGATTCTAATGAGGCTATTGTTGTTCATATTGTGGCCGCGGCAGATGATTTTTTTGACTTTCTCGCTACCCTTTACGCAATAAAGAGAAAGTTATGTAATACTGCGCGAAAACACGGCGAATTTTTGGCAGAAAAACGTATATTGCAAGGCCCTGGAAACAAAAAAGGTGATAAATCCAGTTGCTAAATTTAGTAAAAAAATCCTCTATCATGTGATGTAGACAGAATTCATGTTTGATGGTCCTTGATACCGAAAAATCGATTGGCCGTAAAACGTCTGTCTGTCCGTACGTCAATGAACAACGCTAGCGGCTCAACCATTCAGCTGATTTTCTCCAAAATTGATATTCCCATGATCAACCTGGCTGGTGTCGCGGCCCCTTGAATTTGAAACCAAAATTTTAATTTTGAGGAGCACTTTACATGAACTCTTTGGTAAATTTTCAAAATTTTTAAAAATATTGCTCTGTTCTTTATTTAACTTTGTTATTGGATAGTGTGAACGACGTTTAAGAGAATGGCGCTGGTCTCATGTTCGATGAAAACCTTGATTTTTCTAAAATTGCAAAAGTTCAACATTTTCTCAGCGCTTTCCTACAACTAAAATATTAAAGATTGAGTTTTTTCTTTAATGAAATTTATTCCTTAAAGATGGATTTTGAAATTATACCGTGTATAAGTTTTTTAAATTTGAGTTTTACGGTATGATGATTGAGTTGTGTTAATTCGGAGAGAGTTGCGGTTTAAATTTACTAAGTGAATGTATGTGCAGTTTTAGTACAACTAGTTTAGTTTCTTGGCAGTTTCCACTGTTTTGGGGTATCATTGAGAGTATATATTGCAGAGGAGACTGCTTCGATAGTGAGGAGGGAAATTTTTTTCACGTAAGTATCAATTTAACGTTGTTGTCTTATGAGATTAATCACTAAGCAATGCCATGGAAAACGTTGATCTTTCTTCGCAGGTTTGCTCTACGTTGTCGCATGGTTTTAGACAGTTGAAGGACTGACCATTAAGTTGCATTGAATAATTGGGTAGTTGGTGAAATGTTCAACATGGGCATCGTGCGGGGCTTATCGACAGGCACTGCTGAGCCTGTAAAGAGGACTGTTCTGGGCCGTGGTCAAACTCGATGCCTCCATGACATGACCCAGATGACACTGAGCTGCGTCCAGGATACAATGATCTTGAAAACCGTCAAAAATTTGGCATATTTTCGTTTGTTGTCAGGGATAAAGTCTAGACGATCGATAGCCGCACATGCGCCCATTTGACTTCTCCTGCATCCTGTTCCCGGTCGCCACCGTCTTTACAAGTTTCCCCATGGCGTCACGCAAGTTCTTGGAGTATTGAAAAGGAAAATACTTTCGCAGCGGTCAGTCAAGTTGCTTGGACTCCAGGAAATACCTCGGAATTGCAGGTGTCGATGGGCTGTTACAGCGACGAGGAAGATAGAGCCTACGGCGACGGATCCTGCATTTTCCATGGCCAGTTACCAGAGAAAATGCTCTTAAATTACCCATCGTCATTATAACTGTAAGATTGAGCTTTTTTACCTTCTCCGGCTATTCTATCTTCGAAAATGTGTCTCCTGGAATGTGAGTAGGGAAGTACTAAAGCCCATTCCAAAAACAAAACATCTCCAAATGGAATGCGAAAGGTTAATATTTATGCATCTTCATAGATTCAAATGGGATGTAAACTATAACCCAAAAATAACAGAAATAAATTTTATCAAAATCTTTGAGCCGGTTCGGATAGCCGTGATTGCTAAGGCAGTAGGCAATCTCGGAGCGAAGAATCGCGGGTTCGAGTCCCGCCTCGGGCATAGATGTATATCTGATCGACCTTTCACATCCCTATCATCATATCGTGTCATCCTCGTAGTTACCACACCGTTACATACAATAGTGGTCGCTAATGACCTAGTAGCTGATGCGACCTTAAATAACAAAAAACGATAAAAATAAAATAAGATCTCTGAAAAGTAGCGAAAATGAAAATGTGTCAAGATCTCGTAACTCAATTTCCGGATATGGTTCGTAAAAAGTATCCGTTTATTTTAGTCTTTGTGCGCTCAAGTACTGCAGATACAACCTGCTAATAGTAAAAGGATGGTACCACTTCCCTATACAAACCTTTATTAGTATTTTTTCTACCTCCAGGGTTCTCTCAGCAGACGCCGGGTCTGAGGAGATGTTACGAATGTTGTTGGAGGTGGGGAGAATCCGGCGTGGCAAGCGCCGAGCACCAACTATCGTCCTGAAAGGTCGAACACGAAACGTTCACTTCCCGAGCTTTCCCAGAAAGAAAATCGTAGCTGCAGCTCCACTGCTGCGGCTGTTTCCCCCTCGATGCCGCCTCAGCTTCACATGTTTATTAAGAGCCTTCGCTCGCAGTCTTTTCTATTATCTCCATCCATCCCAGAGATGAATGTTTTTAACGATTTAGTGCTGATTTTATTAGAATGAAGGTGGAGCAATGGTGGAATGAGAGGTAGTAAAAACAGGAGAATCACGTGATCCTCCACAAAGTGCTTATGGATCTCGTCGGTTTTCAAAGCGCGGTATGCATCCTGGTGCGGTTCCCTATGCATCGCCCCAAACAGTCCGTGCGTATTTCCAACGCGGTTTCCATCTGTTCCCACGTTCGCGTTCCCGCATCGTCCCCTCCGTTGCCTTCGACACCGCCTTCACCTCCACGTCCATACGTATCTCCACCACCATTTCCTTCGCCACCTCTTTCCCCGCCTCCGACTCTGCCACCGCCCCTGCCTCCGACAGCGAGTCTGTCTCCAAACCCGACTCCGCCATCGCCACCGCCACCGCCACCGCCGCGGGGCCGCGACTGCTATATCTACGGAGACTGACGCGTGGGCGGAGCGGCGAGATAAACGAAGAGCGCGGCGCAACGCTTCTCGGCGGGCGCGGTCGGAGTCCACGGCGGCGGGCGCCAGTGCACTCGCGCCTGCGACGCGGCGGCTATCGGGCGCAGCTGGGGCGGCTTCCACCAGTGCGGCGCGTCGCCTCGCCACACGTGGCCCACCATGTTCGCCATGCGTACGTATTGTTTCTCTGCGGAAATTTGCACATGAGGAAGTGAATCAAACTTTCTATTTTTTCTCAATTGTTAATGAAGTTTTGCGTAATTTTTAAAAACAGCTTTTTCATCAAAATTGTTGTGTCAATTTATTGCTCTTTTTTTGTTTTGACTCAAGTTCAAGTTTTGAGCACATCAGCACATTTTTGTCTGAATGAGAAATTATAATTTGAACCACGCCTTCTTTGATTTGTAAGAATTATTATTTTGAATTTATGTTTTTATTTAATGTAACTTCATTTACAACATTACATATATATTCATATGAGAACCGTACCACCAAACGGTGACAAAAATCAATCGTTTACGCAGGTCATCGCTTGTATAAGAACCATGTTTAGTGTTAATAGCTAGTATGAAAGTGCATCTCTTAACTTTGAATGTAGAACCATTTTTTTATTGTATTCAAATGTTGAATTGCAACTATTTTCAGTTTCACTGGACATTCGTCTTTTTAAAGGAATACATTCGTTTAATGTCGTCATGACGTTGTGTTCTGTTAATTGAATGAATCGCCGATTATTCGCTCGGGCATAATCTCGCCCTGATGGAGAATGTGCGCATCGCTGAGGAACATGGACAGCGCGCGCCCCACGCGTGCCTTGCTGTCGATTAGTATGTTTGGATGAGATACGGCGCCTCTGGCTTGCTTGTTGCGTATCCAGCGCCTCCTTTGTCCTACAAAACGGCTGCACTTAAAGGGGTATTGAACCAGAAACTCAGTGAACTTAGAAGGGCACTTACATAAACACTGAATACGATGAATTATGAAGGATGGTTGGTTTTCTTTACACACGGCGCATTGTTCTGTCATTAATATCTACATTTTCTGATTTTCCCAAAATAATTTTAGTTTATTTGGTAAGTAAGTTTATTTGGTTTGTAACAATAAAATATTTCATGAACTGGTTTGTGAATTTCAACTTGAAGGGACTAATTTTCGAATTTAATCAATTGACCTAGGAATTTGAAGGATATTATGATATAATCTCATTTGAATTCGAGTAAAATAGTAATTAATCTATCTGCGACTCTCTACTTATTCTACAAGTGTGAACCTCTTCCCATATTCCCAGTGACTTTTAAAACAATCACAACAAATATTTTATTTAAAATCGTAGCAATATAATTGACCAAGAATAATTGATTATTCATGCCTAGAAGATGAAACCACGAAGAAGTGGCTCACGGAAACGGCTGAAATATTGATCTTTCTTTAATTAAGCTTTCAATTGCACTCCGCCATTTCATTACCTTCAGCATGTTGAGTAATTTATGAGAGCTTGTGAAATGACATTCAAAACATGGCAATTTAAAAATGTGTTAAGTAAAGCTGTGTGATCACGATTGATAAAAACTCAAAATATTCATTATTCTGTTCCTGAATAAATAATTTGAACGAAATCAATAGGTAAATAAAATGTATATTTATGTTTGGAAATTATATTATTTCTTATTTGAAACAATATTTTATTTGGCTGGACAGTCCCACTTGGTGTTCACTAGTAAGACAAAATAATAGTTCTCAGTGTTGTGATTACCATTGAATAACTGTTCCTCAAAACAATATGTTTAAAAAGAAAAATATTTAATAAGAATGACATTTATTATTAGGGTCTCATCTGCATGTTTTAAATTGACGTAAATATCGTTCACTAAAAGATTATAAAAAATCAAAAAAAAATGAAACCTTTTCCTACTCGACATATCACCCTTACGGTAATTTGTAAACATCCTCTATTGTGTGAGCTCAAAAAAACTAGCCTCAAAAATATCTCAAGGTTAAAAGTTTCATAAACATTCCTATCAGACTTCTCAGATATTCCGTTTGCGGTTTGTGCATACATTCATTTTTATGATATGCATGCTGTCACTTAACAAGTTGAGTAATTTCTAAGTTCATAAGTTCTGCATTTCCACCGTATGATCGCTCTGCGTATGCGTACCAAACTGGGACACGCGTTTCCTCGGTCATTCCGTTGACGCGGCAATGTCACAGCACCGGTAAACCGGAAGTACGAGTTAAATGTGGAAGAGGTGCAAATGTGGTATTTGAAAACTTCTGATGTAAAAATAATCTTTCGATCTTTGGAACCAGCAACCAGGATTAGCATGAGCTTTTTATATCTGACGGTTGATTCGGTAGATACATTGCAATTCCTAAACTCAGTAACATTTTATTTTTTTAACTCAGTAGCATTCAGAGTTTCTTTTCAAAAACACACGCGATTTTGAGTTCTGAGTTTCAAAGTTTACTTAATTGTGTATCTACAATGTACTTCTTAACTTTAGGTAAATCTCTATAAACTAGAAGTTTTATACTGTTGAGAAATTTTTGTCATGTAGGTACTCTATTAATCCTTTTCCACTACAAAAAGGTCAGCTACGATTTCTCGTAATCATTCCTTGATTTTTCTGGCAATAATAGTAGCTGTGGAATTTGAAATTTCCAGAATTTGAGATGGCGTACGTATTTCATTGTCACTGTTGCTAGTTTCAAAATTCATTTTTTGTTAAATGATCAGTGCAATATGTAACAAAACTTATGAGTATAACAAAGTGTAAGTTACGTAAAAAAAACAACAACTGTGGAATCTTTTACATGTCTACCGCAATTAAAAAGAAGCGCGAATTGCAAAGAGAATGTAATTATGCCCGCGGATTTCGAAACTTTTAGTAGTAACAGTGTTCGACATGCCGTGGATTCCAAGTTAGAATCCGCATGTTGTGTAATCGATCATTCGCCGATTAATACACAACAAATATATTATTAAATGGTCATATAGAAAAATAATTATTTATTACTAATATAGCGTGTTCATCGTGTGTTGTAATGCGATTAAGAAAAGGTAACCCATGCGTTAAGATACGTGTTAATAACGTTCCCATTATACATTAACGTAATCAGAGGCGAGTTGATAGAAGTAGCATAATTTGGCATGACACACTAGAAAGTTACAGTGCACTCACATAGTAGCGGCGGAAGCCATCTGGTACCTGGGATCAACGAGAACAATCGAGGGATCCTCTCTATAAATGGGATCCCTTGGCAGGCGAGGCCCTCGCCCCCCTTGCGGGCTCCTTCCGTAGGGAGGGCCCCCCTCCGGCCCCATCGACACGCTTCTTGCGCCAGCTCTGAAAGGACTGAAACATCACACCAGCCCATGAAATTGTGGTTGATAAGCACCATCTGTGATCAATTTAAAAGTGTTTAGTGGTTCTTAGAGGATGATAAAGAATCGGAAGTTCACTACAGCAAAATTTGATTTCCCTCGTCACCGTCCGTCCGTCACACGCGCTTAGACCACTTCCCGTGCACCAATCGAGACATATCATTCGACGCTTCTCCGTCTCCTGGTGGGGAACTGATGTGTTTTAGGATTCGGACAGGAGATTCTAACAAATTTCCGAACTTGAGTTTTGGCGCTGCGATCTTCGTAAGCAGACCGGCAAATAAGCCATCGCCACTTGAATAGTGGCGTTGATGAAACTGCAGAATTCAAGAGGCAATTTTCCACGACGCCACAATTTTTTATACATACTGAAAACTAGATTTTCTTGAGAAAAGGGGTCTAGAATGTTTCGTAATACTTTTTGAACGGATAGTACTAAATGCTTTGAATAACATGACATAAATATCATTATGTGTATTTTTTTCCTTAAAAGAAAATTATACAAATGTATTTATTTCAAATATCTCTCACGTTGTTAATATTTACACTATCAACGTTTTTTGCATTATTACATTATTGCATTTGGGAGTACAAAAGCTTCAAATGATTTCTTATATATGTTTCTGTAAACCTCAAACGTTTTCCATGAAAATAAGATCAAATTTGCGCATTTTCAGAAACGCATGATGGATTTTCTCTCAAGAACGGCTCGAAAGTTTTCACTAAAAATTTGTTTACAGCACCAGGTTCTACTCTTTTATATTATTCTCGAAGTCATGTTGCAATTTGACTATTTAGGATCTAAAATAGTGAGGAATTGAAAAATGATTTTCGGCCCCAATAAGGAGCAGCTGAGAAAAGTCAAAACTGAAAAGCTAGTCCAGACTAAAGGGATTAGTAATCTAACTAGAGACGAGAAAGTCTACACCAGCTTCTAGTACAGAGTAATGTTTATGATAAATTTGATTTATTAAGATTGACCGTGATTTAAATTTGTAGAATTATGTTAAGTTGCATTTTTAATTATGAATTTAAAAACTCGTGATTTTTAACCAGCATTTGATATTAAATATTGCACATGATCATGCATTTGTAATAATACTTTCATTTTGAAATGATTTTTAAACGAAAAAGTGAATGAAACCTAATTTTTTATATCGAGAAAAATATTTGATAACAAATACTTAACTACACTATTAGTTTGAGTAAGAAAAATATGGATGCTGAAAATATAATGTGCGAATTTCAAACATAATTTGGAATTGAGGAAACCAGTTTTCCCGAGATTAATGTAAAAATCTCGGAAAAGGGCTAAGTTAATGTAGTTTTAAATGTATCTACTTATCGGGAAAGTACCATGCGTATATATTTCATTACGAAACCACACCCCATATTAATTGCGAAATTTATATTATATTCGCAGATCTTCGCAATATATCTATTCCTGTATTTTGAGATGTGTCACAAAAATCTTATTGAAAAGTCTTTAAAAGGAAGCAGGTCATGAAGACCGAGTATCCAGCAAATAGAGTGTTAGGAGTTGGTAACTAAGTAGACATATCGCGAAGCATTTTCTTCTTCGTCAGTGGAGACACATGTGCGTGTCAGAAGAGCAGGAGATGACTTAACCTCACTTGACACCAAGGAAGGCGGACAGGGCTAAAGCGCTAAACAACAGTATCCTTCGAAACTGTTCTATATTTATCGCACCATGTACTACGAAGATTGAAACCTCTAATGGCGTACTGTGTCTCTACTGTATCTGTAGCCTCAGATAGCACTAGTAAGCGCTGTTCTACAAGACTGGAATCTTTCAAGTACAAATAGAACCTGTATAACGTACATTATTTGAAACCAAGAAAGTACTGAAAGTAATATAACTTTGTGTTTCGCAAATTAGATTTTCAATATTTCACTAAAAGAGCATTTGGTTTTGTCACACTATCATTTTATTTTCAGAATTTAAATCTAATTTGAAACTACTGTATGACATCGTTATTTTTCATAAAATACGAGTAAATACTATATTTTTATTGAAGATTGCATAACTTTCCGGACATTTCTAGAAAGTTGAGGGAGTGGCTTTTTAAACTTTTCTCCAATACATTCTGCATTACAAGGATTTTTGACAGGATTTGAAGCAACATTAATAGATTATATACTTATTTCTCTCAATTTGGAATACTTAAACATAAAAAATAAAGAATATAATTTCCTATTTGCCCCTTCACTCTTTCAAACATAATTATTTTTGAAGCTTTTAGTAGTTGTGATAAAATTTGTTAATTAAAGTTATCCTCAATTATCCTTCATAACATTTGTCTTGATTATTCTTGACAGTATTAATCTCACTACTTAATGTATCGACTCGAAGTCCTATCTTGGAACGTTTCACGAATTTCCAAAATGTGAACTGCGTTTTTTCAATATATTTTTGTTTTGAATAACTGTGTTGAATTCACAAACGTAGGCAACGCAGTTATTGTGGATTTGTAGTGATTGTTGATATCTTTATATTCTATTCTTCAAACGGAATAAGACTCTCATGAAATCCGATACGCAAGAGTTTGTTTAGACCTTCCCTGTCCATTGACCAATATACTAATTGTCATTAATTTGCCTCCGAACAAATAATGTGCATAGTTTGCAAACTAGATACATTTCGTTTATGATTTAGAAATATTAACAAAATGCTAACGATCCATATTTTATCCAGACTGCCTGCTATGAAGAATGCGTTCTTCAGTTGTCAATTATGTACGCTAATCATGAGAAGATGCGCTGTGTAGTGTTAAGGGCAAATAGTATTTTCACACGGAATAATATAGTATTTGAGTATATAAGCTACCAGTGCGCAAGTCATACACGATCGCTTTACAAAATTTTGTTCTGTTTACCAAACCGCAACTTTCCCTTGCCATTCATTTGTACTTTCTTTGTAATTATTAATATTTCATACTTTTATCGTCCGCTTCTGGGTGGTAAAGTTTTGACTGCCTCAGCTTTTTGTCTGTAATTTCGTCGCATCGCAACCAGACATCTTATTTGTTCTTGAACAGAGTTGGTTATTTATAAACCAGTTCAAATCCATTTCAATTCTGGCACGTGCCTATAATATTTTCAAGAGGGCACAGAAGTAGGGCATTTCTAATTTTTTGAGCAAAACGATTTATCATTCTTTTGTGTAAAAGAATACTTCTTGACTTTTCCCCTGTAATATCGGGTTCTAAGAAACTTGTTATCATTATTGATTATCACGGTCGATAATTCAAGGTCATGCACGAAATAGCCCGATCGTCATATTTTATTGTGATGTTGATTATAAATCATTATTATCTTATGACTTTTCTGCATGTAACGTTAATAAAACTTTTTATAACTTAAGTTGTCAGAAAGTAATTGTTGAATACACTACTGAAGATATATATATATATATATATATATATATATATATATATATATTGGTGACGTCATGGGTTTGTGCAACCCATAACGCCACCGTCTAGTACTTGTGAACACCCACAAGCAGCGAGGATAGCATACGCGCGGAGCAGGGGCTCTTCAACGCGCAACCTGTTGTCCGTTGACCGTACTAGAGCGCTCGGAACTAGCGAGGCAACGTTTTTATGCGTGGAAAACGTTCTGGTTGAAAGAGGGGAAGCAACCCACTCCTGAAAATTACCCGCAGGCGTCGGGCCATATACGGTAACACGCTTCGGGAGCGCTCTCTGATATTCCTGCAACGACAACAATTGCATCGGCAGCGCTTGAATCACAGCAAAGGTCAGCAAGGTCTTCTCGAGATAGAGTAGGAGTTTATTTAAATACGTGGAGCTAGAGTAGAAATTAGACTACCGGAAGTGATGGAAAGTGGTGTAATCGGCAGTGAAGACTAATATTGCCTAGATTCGCGCCGAGGACTCTGAATAATTCAGTACGGTCATATTACTGCAACAAGCCAAAAGTGAAGTATTTCTCCATTTTATATAGGTGGGCCAATCACTTCGCACTTTCAACCGGCAAAGGTAGCTCAGCGGTTATTCGTAAACTAATGTCCCCGCAGTTTCTCTGACCGGAGGTGTAGTGTTAGAGTCCCGACGGTAGCAAGATTTTTGGCACTGGCTTGTCAGCTAGGTCTAGCTCAGCAGTTGGCTGGAGGACAATTCGAGCGGCCGGTCGCTCTGATGGGGAGTTTTCCTGGTTTCTCGGCGCCATCTTTCCTTAGTAGTACTCAAGCAAACGGGCCACGGACAGCGCGCGATATTTCCTTCCTCTTTCTTATCCTATCCCCACCCGTTACGAACATACTTACACGAACGTACATGAACTAAACTTTCACACATGTCGAAAGACCAGTCAGGAGCTTAGTGTGTCCCGGATAGGGAGGTGCCACGCTGCTAGGAGATACCTGGTTGGGGAAAACTCTGCTAATCGACGTGTTGGTAGACTCTGGATATCGCCATCCGACTAGGGAAGATCGACACCTCACGCGATAAAGGCATGCACTTCACTTATGAGACTAGGACATTTGCAGTTTAAGCGCTCGGATTCATCAATCAATAACTCACCCAGGATTGTTCGACGTCACCCAGCAAACATGTTGGCAAACAAAAGGTCCACATTTATTATGTACAATTTCATTTGATTGATTGATTTTTCTGGGCACGTCAACTGCTATGACCATTTACCCCCGTTAGTGTAGTGTTTCTCCCCCACCGGTTACTGAGATTCAGCGCCGACCTGTACGCCAGAAATTTCTCTGTCCAGGTATTTCCTCCAGCGGGACAGCGCTCCAGTCGGGAAAAAACTCTGTAAGCTCTCGACTGATGTCTCGGCATATGTGGTAGTGTAATGCTTGTAAGAGTGTGTTATTGGCAGGAAAAGATAGGATGAATAAAAAAGGAATATCGCGTGCAGTCTGAACGCTGTTTGTTAAAGTACTGCACCGGCCTTTGCCTGACTTCATGAGCAAGTCTTGAACGGAATATATTTTGCATTCATTTCAGTATTTATGTCACAGACCCGGATTAATATTACATTTTATTTTATCAATGCCGGGGAGGCGCAAAAATGAAATAAAAGATCTCTAATTCTCTAGTTCTGTAATTTGAACTGAATGTTGCGAAACAAAAATCAATGGTGTAAAAATGATATGAGTTTATTCATGTTATTACTTTTAATGACATCACAAATATTTATCATATGAATGCTAATTGGTATATTTGATTCAAACATTTGAGGTCATTTGTGAATGTCGTGTTTTTCTGTCATTTTATGCGTCGTCAAACAGCATCCTGATTAAGATAATTTAATGTATTATCAGAACAGTGTCCGGTTTCAGAAACTCAAAACATGTAAGAGAACAAGGAGAATATTAAATTGCTCCTTCTCTACTAAAACTTCTATTTATGAAGTTTAATATTGTAATTTGAAAGATTAGTTCTAAAGTAGAAAACATTTTTAAGCACATTTTCTTAGAGTCAGTGGTATCTTGCTTCTATAATATTGTTCCACAGCGAAATGATAAACTCGTCAGGCGAGGCATCGACCTATCGGACACGATGATAAGCGGCCAATGACATTGACATTTCTTTTCCCATGATAGATAGTCCAGACTTATTTCGTTAGATAATAAAAATGCACATCACATAACATTATAATAAGAAATAAATAAACTCATTTCGTTGTCAGGTTAGTGCATATACTGAGTGAGAAATCCTGTTTTGACACAATCCTGCCATTTTCATTGAAAGTAATCCACTCGTGTGTCTGTGCAATAAGAACATCGCCAAATATTCCAACATTAATGAATTTGCGGGCTTTTAGAAAGGAACTACATGAACGAGTAAATAAATGTATATGTAATTCTTCTGATACATTGTATTGACTCATAGGATTCTGACCTCATCGAATTGAATGATCGAGAATGATATTGGGTAGAAATCAACCAAATGGTGGGAAACACCATTTCACTGTACTGTGGAAAAAATAAAATTTCCAATCCAACCAAGGTAATATTTGAGTTTCTAGCGAGAACTGCGCATTGTTCCGAAAATCCTAGTCTCGAAAGCAAAGTATATGGAGTTGTAGACCCGAATTTCTAGATGCGTCAAACGTGAACACTGTGCAGACCGGGACGTGAGCCGGCCTGGCCGCCGAGGGCGTTGAGGCTGAAGAGCCGTAGTTGCCTCCTGCTCGAAGGTTCGCGGTTCGAATCCCGCCCGGGGCATAGATGTCGGTATTCCGTTCATTCCGGTATCACCTGAGTTAAGACGAGGAAGACCGTTGGTAAGAAAACGTACGCAGGGATGGAAGATAGAGAACTAAGCGAATGACTTCAGGATACGAAAAAAGACTTGAAGCTGATTAGAACTCGCCCTAAGAAAGGAATCATTTCTATTATTTTAAATTATTATTATTTCTTTCTTGGATTATAATCACTAATATTCTGGCTGATATATGAAGTAAAAAGTGATATAGTCTTGAATATTTAAATAAAGTTTTTATCAAAGTGGAAAATTGATGAACATCCTGATAAACCCACTCCTTACTTTTAAATACGGTAGTATTCTTTTAAAGGGAGTAGTCAAACAAAAAAAACAATTGAAGCGGATACGAAAGCTGCACAAGTGCGTATCGTGTGTGAAGTAAAGTGAATAGTATTTCTAACAACATATAGCCGCCTAAGCAGTCCAATTAAGAGGACGAGACTTATGGTCGGGGGCGCGGGTCGTTGCATAACGCGCGTGCCTTCTGGACGGGGACAGAGTTCACCGCCGGAGCGTTTGTTTGTTGTTCGCGCGGAAGATACGCGACCTTGCCCACCAAGGTCAGAGAGCCGCTGGCTGCATCTGCGAGCGCTTTCCCCCGTAACGCATTTTGTAGCGGACATTTCTGTTAGATCGTACTTTAGATTGCTAAGTTTGTTCATTGCACTTGTTATTTGAGATCATGAACGGTCGCAAAATTACTTGCCAGAAAATGTACTCAAGAGGATGGATAAAAAAAATCCCTTTCATTATCATCTTTGTAAACCGTTTTACGCAATTTCTTGTTCTTTGAACAATTCAAAGATGAATTCTAGCTGTTTTTCTTCTATTCTTTAAATGCCAGAGATGGCATGAGATGTATATATGTATATATGTATATATGTATATATGTATATATGTATATATGTATATATGTATATATGTATGTATGTATATGTATTTATATATAACATTAATGAATATTGTATACAGGTGTTATACATAGAATAAAAAGCCACATTAGAATTACATGTTATTAATAGTTCACGATTTCAAATTTAATTTCATTAAATTAATACGATCAAGTATTTTACGCAAGTCTAAAGTGTAATGTAAAGTGTACAAATATAGGGAAATATGAGATAAAGAAAATTCAAAACGGTTATTTTAAAATTTTAGCAATGAAAATAAAATATAATAGTAGCCAATTGCAGCGAAAACGCCAGTGTCGACTTTGGGGAAAGTGAGGTCCTGCAGGAGCAAAAATTGGCTGAAAATTCTGAAACGACACACGTGTATACTTCTCGAAAAGTGTTGAATTTTCGTTCGATTTTACTTTTTCAGGAATTTTAAATATGCAAATAAATTACATATAAATTAGTGGGTCATTCTCAGGCGAAAGTAATACGTAATACGTTATTAAACGATTTTAAAATTCGGTTGAAGTGTTTTCAGGCCACTTGATGATGCGACCACATTGTGAAGCGAAACATAGTCTTTTAGTAAATTTTATATGTAATTTATCAATAAAATACTAAACAAATATTGTAATTTACTAAAAAATTATAAAATTAATATTACCAACATAATTCTGGTAAAAATACTTGAGGTTTGATTGTCTTTAATATTAAAGGATACACCTGCCATGTAAAAACCAATTAAATGTGTTGGTCAGAGTGGGGATAGAGAGAGGAAAATGGAAAAGGAGAAGGTTGATGTTCAAATTTTCATTTTCGCGAATTCTAACGCTTCTCCCTTCACTGTTGCTTGACTTCAGCTGGATCGTAAGCAGGAACTCTTTGAGTACGATATTGTTATAGACGTTACATCAGTTACGAGGAATTTGCGGCTTTCATAATTAAATCTTTACACTTTTCAGTGAAAAACGCAATTGTTTCATTTCCGTCTTTTCGGGCAACTGGCAAAACCACTGACACCTCTCACATGGTGAGAAGTTGCTATGTTTTCGACAATTTAAGCATGTATTCGAAATTTCTCCAGAATCGAGTGGCGGGTGAGGTGGTGTATTTCTGTATTAATAGATCACAGTCGCACGGGGTGAATACCAGGCTGCCGCGTAGAACGCAGATATTAATGCACATTATATCTTATTTAATTCAAATTGTGTCTTCGATCAAAATCTTCGTCTATGCATTTTAAAATTACAAATTGTACTTCAAATATATTATTGTAACATTGTGTCCATTTAACCTTTGATGTTATGTATTTATAAGTTTTTTTAAATAACGTATACTTTCCACTAACTACTTACCACTTGTAGATTACATTACATTTAATTTTTTTAGATTATATTACTTTTTCAGACTAATCTCTATTTAAGTCATGTGGTTAGGCGGAAGAGCGGGCCTGATGACCCGAGCCTCGCCATATCAATAAAGGCATATTATTATTATTATTATTATTATTATTATTATTATTATTATTATTATTATTATTATTATTTCATTAATAAGATAGTAATGAATGTAAAATTTCAACCAGATCTGCACATCGTTGTTCTATACCATTTTTTTTGAGTCTTTAGACGTTTAATCTCTATCTACCGCTACATGGATGTTCTTTCTTCTAAGCTTGTATAATTATTTTAGTATAATTAGTGAAAGAGTATAAGTCGACACTTTTACACATTTTAGTCCACACTTTATCTTTTTTGGTGTTATTGTGTGGCATATAATCAGTCACTACCAAACAGAGGTTTCCCCAATTATTTTTCCCTCCAGTTTGACCCGAAAGGTATTTGAAAAGAGAAATGGACAGGTTCTCCATTAATTTAGCAAGCTCCAGAATTCGTCTGCTTCCTGGTTAAATAAGGTAGGCCTGCAATACTTTTAAATGTGACATTAATATTTCATTATGCTGTGGTCGCACAATATCACTAGATTCGCCGAAATTCCCTACTCCGCGGAGTAATCAATATAGACATGTAACAATTTTGAAATTCGTGTATTGATTTGGGCTGAACAATCTTTGGAAATGACGCTCCTCTAAAAGAAACAAGTGTTATTTTGTATTTAATTCTCGTACGTACATTGCTAATTGTGGTTTTGCTATTTGCTTTTCCTGGATGAATACCAAGCTCACATTCATTTGATTTAAAAATAAAATAAAGCGAATCAGTGATATAAATTCAAGGGACAGGAGTAGTACCTGGCTAACTGACACTGGCAGAACTCGCTTGTCGCGAATGTCAAACGTCGAAAAAAGCAGCTGTTTGAACGTGACACCGAGAAGAGAACGCGACTGTCAGGTTATTGTCGCAGTTGACGTCATTTGTCATCGACGCCCCGCTGACTGCTGTTACTGCTCGATACCAATCCGGCTTCACGCGCTCGTATTCGCCCTACTTCCTCTACAGACGTCGCCATTTTCGCCATCTCATTGAATTTTCCACCATCCCATCACCCTTGTCTCCGCCGCTTTCCATTGTTCCCCATTAAAATTAATCCATAAATTCAGTTTACATATTAGCTTAAATTCTTTACCATAAGC
>BOPP01000304.1:936445-963541 GCA_017312745.1 Gryllus bimaculatus | reverse complement strand
TAAGGTAGTCGCTAATAACTCTATGTAGTTGATGCGACTGTAAATAAATCAAATCAAATCAAATCTATAATTATCTCAGAACTACTGTGTTCTTTTGTTAATATGTATACTACTTGTAACATGGCACATCCAGTAACGTAACATGGCACATCCAGTGATTCTCCACATTTTCGAAATAAGGTGTAATTTACAATAATCACAGCCTTACCACAGGTGAAGTTATATTCGCCAGGAAATCGTTATTTCAGTGCAGTACGTTCTCATTCTCAGCTGAACCTTGAGACCGCGCCATAGTGCTCTCCGTGGATGAGAAGCGCTGAAATGTCGTTCTTCTTGTTAGTCCAGCCCCTCGTCCATCGTACACTTTTCACGGCACTTCGTCCTCAAAATATTATTTCGTGTAAAAAATAAAAACAATCATTTCTAGTGGTATTTCATATATGGCTTAAATACACGAAATTCTTTCGACTAGAACAATAATACAATCAAAATATTTAATGAAAACATTTTCACTTGCACTTTTTAATACCTATACTTGATTCTACAATTACTCCATTGCTTCTAAATGTAATTTTCTAATCATATATGAACTCTACACATAACCACTGAGAATGTATTTGGTTAAAAGAAGAATTTGTAAGGGGGAAACATCTTTTGTGATAATACGATTTTTACAATTTTTCAGAATATACTGTACACCTTTTGTATAAATACTTTCAGATTAAAGAGAATTTAAGTTAATGGTGATATTTTAAACAATTTAATATATTCTCAATTAGTGTGTGAAACATTCTTTATAGGAAGCACTTTCTATGGCGAGTTTTCATGGCTATGGTTGCACAGACGACCACCCGTAAAAAAACTAAAAGGCTTCGCAACGTTAAGATAGTCGTACACTTCACCTCAAGTGTGTCCTCTCAGGCCATCTGGGGTGGACGAGAAAGATAGAAAGAGAGGGGAGAGTTAAAAGGCTTTGCGTTCCAGCACGTCGTATGCACACCAATTGCGGGTCTGAGCATTCGAACGAAGAGACATGCCTGCGACGCAGTGCATGCCTGCTCTCTCCGAACGCTGTAGGGCAGTCCAGGGTGAAGAGCGTGCGTGAAGGCAAGCGCTGCGTGCTGGGGGAGAAACAGCACGCGTGACGTTGGTAATTTGCTGTAAGTTGTACGTGTGAGGCTTTCAGCAATGCGGAGAAAAGCAGAGAAATATTGTCTTTCATTACTTGAATAACATCTTTCATGTTGCAACGAGAGGTGGAAAAGAGCTATTCACCCTGGATTATCAAAATGAGCTGGTCACTCAGAACATATTTCTTTGGTAATATTATTTTATTTAAGTTAGGTAAAGGATCATCATTTCTTCTTCTTATTATTATTAGCACTGTCATTTTGTTATCATTATTATTAATATTACTGTTATTATAGTAATTTACAGCCATTAGACTGGTATTAAAGTCTTACGCCTCAGAGCAAATATGAGATAATGAAAGATGAAATGATATTATGGAATTGCCATTCCTTACAATAATTAAATGAGTATTAGTTTCACGTTAGTTTCATTTATAATATCATCAATAATGATCTTAGATGTTGACGTGCTCGGAATCAAAAGTAATCAAACATCGCTTCCGCGCCACGTTGTGGATACAAAATACGAATTTAACCATTTTAAATTCAGTAATTATAACCACGATGTACACAGTAACTCGCATAAAACAATACCTCACTCTCTCATGTCGCAGAACAAGTGCCTCCTCTTATATACAAATGTTCACGAAGATGGGATGCCTTTCGAAAAATCCAAGAAGAGTAGACATAAAACAAGCATACGTATTCGATAGTGGAAATAATGTTTATAATTCGTGAGTAAAGTTATTCCTTTTAACTCGATGTAGATGTAGTATTTTTTGCCTGACCTCTCGATCTCGCCAAAAAACGCAATCTCTGTCGTGCAAAAGACAACTTAACGATGTTACTATAAGAACTAGTGGTGCTACAGAATGGGACAGACTTTCCCGCATTAGTTTTTTTTTTTTGACTTGGCTAGCTAGTCGGACTTGTCACAAACTCATGCCAGCTACCATCTTTCGCCGTCCAAACAATATTTTTTTGAAATTTACTTAATTTTTCGGTTTCCAAATTGTAGAACGGATCTATTATTTTAAGAATATTAAATAAGAGTAAAACCTCGCCAAGTAAATGGCAATTTTCCTGGAAAAGTGTGGGTATGTTTTTAAGAAAATGGCGTTTAGGCGCTACTGTAAATTTGAAATTTGAAATTTGAAGCTCTTTTACACAATATGTTTGAATTTTCGAAAATATTAACTTCAAGTCACTTGAAGCACATTTCAATGCTCCTTTATGCACAGGAATATTTCCAACATTTTTCAAAACAGCAAAAATTAGCTACTTTTTTAAAAAGGGAACAAAAATGAAACTGAATATTACCGGCTAATTTCTGTTTTGTCAGTTTTCTCAAAAATATTAGAGAGGCTTTGCTATACTCACGTATTTGTTCAGTCTGTAGCATTGGGCATGTCAATGAATCGTGGTGGCTAATTATGTTTTACTCCTGTTCAAAATTTCCGACCGCCAATGACCTTGTATGATGGGGATATAAACTGGTAATATTGAAATTTCAAAATTATTAACGCCGTAAAAATACTTACAGGTACGAATAATGCTGAATGCTTAGAATTTAGTACATCTATGTTTTTCAGGATTGTTTGTTCGTTAATGTGCACGCAGATACACATGGAAATCACCCGTCAGCTGCTGGTTAGCGTTATTCTCTAATGGGATCATTTCCAAAGAGCTCCGAAAATTCTGTTGCGCCATCAACAACTACATTTTATTCTTCCTCGGATTTGCTTAACACTTCCTTATTTTTGTCCCTAATTTTTGAAGAGATTAAAACTCCACAAAGTCAGTCTAATTGTGTTCACTTCTACTTCTGCAGTTGCTCTATTTATCATTTTGTAGGCGAATCTTTATAAATATTAAAAGTTGACTGTTTTGTAGTTTATGTGAATAAGGTTTATTACGTTTTAATAAGAATAAGTTGTTACATTCTTTTGCAAGTCGGCATTTGCACGCCTAAGAATGTAAATGTGAGAAGCCGAACGTAAGAACGTAAATGTGCTTCTGTGGCATTACTCACAGTCTAGTTTTCTCAGTATTTATCTTAAGTTCTTCAAGTTAAATAAGTTGCAAGGCGTGAGTGATGGATCCGCACACTTGCACTCTCGCACACTCACAGTTACTCGAATCCTCGTACTGTATAGAAATTATTTTTTCTCAGAATAACGAAAAAAGTAAATCTTTTTGAAGATCCGCAAAATGAAATTATTTTATATATAATTTGTCCCAACATTTGGTGAGGGGGAAGCAGTTTCTTCTCCTTACTGCGGGTGGAAGGCGGAATATTCCGGAAATAATGAAATAGTCTCCCTTGGTCATTGATATACCCAGCTGCTCCCTCCATTTCGGTTTAATTTCTTCCAATGTGACGATGGATATGAAAGTGGACTAACGTTTAATTCTTTGAATTAAATCTTTCTTACCTTACCTACTGACAGATTTGATAATAAATTCAAATAACTTGCTAAACCGTAATACTTTGCTATAATGTAAAATCAGAGACGTAATTGCGTATTATTATTTTTTTTCGCTTTTGGTTTACTTTGAATATTAAAAGTAGAAGTAACAAATAATTAATTCAATTACTACTTGCCCGTAAATTTAAATAACATTTGTTATTCGTTGTATATATTGTTTTCTCGTTGACTCTCTCGAAAGATAAATGCAATAATTCAAAAAATGATCTAAAAAGTCATGAACATATAATATAAAATTATTATTTTAATGATTCATCGAACGATAGTTATAGTATGTCAGCGCGTGTAGCAATACGTCAGTGTTGTGGGCGCTGATCCATTTCCGTATGAAGAGAAGTAATTTTGGAGATATTCTGGATGTTGGCACATCGCTCTCAGAGATAGCGCTGCGGTCATGACTGCGGAGTGTGCGAGTAGTCCGGTAGATGGCAGTCTTACCTTCTGAATCCACAATAACGAGGAAACTTTCGGACAGATACTGATGTAAATCGCCTTTGTAAGCTTTTGTTGATTTAGTTTGAAGGGTGGAATTTCAAGAAAATTTAATATCAAAGGGTTGCGCGTGTGTGTGTGTCTCTCTCTTTTTCTTTCTCTCTTATCATACATAATAATTATATATTTCACATAATTCTTTATTTAACTAGTTTACATTTTCTTAAATGCCTAGTAAGCAGTGTGCAGTATGTATGTACTTAAATGTCTAGTAAGCAGTGTACACTGTGAATGTAACACCCGTTACCTATCCCGTTTCACTCTGAACGAAGAGTATCTACCCTTGGATTTAATACTTAGGTAAATTTTTTAAAATTTTATTATATTCAAATGTCTTCCTTTGATTCAATATTGCTATTTTCGCTCATTCGGAAACTTGTATCTCCCATCAAACGTTCCTAGAAAATGCTAGAGCAAAATGAGAACGTAAAAATGCTCCCAAACGTTTTGCACGAACTATATATAGAACAGAATTAGAGTCGAGAAAAAATAATATTTACTCATTTTCTGTCATCACCCTCTCTCCTGCCCTCAATTTTATTAGAAAGGATGTTCTTACATTTGATTTTTCTTTACATACCGTAATTTTTTAACGTCAATAATGGATAGAAATGGATTAGTAATTTATGCGTAATCTTGAGTGAAATGTCAATATTACAAACAAGATTTTCTCGCGAACGGTGCCCAATTTGTCATTAATATTTCTGTCAAATGGTGCAAATTATGCTTATAAAAATGGTGCAATCCTATTTTCATTGAACTCTTTCAATTTTCGATTATTGCGAAATGCACAAATAATGCGAGAAAGTGTGTGCGCTTGTTGCAAAAGCTTTTACATTTGTAATATTTTTCAGCTTTTTTTTTCTTAGTGTCATGTGGAAAAGTAGTATATACTAGAGCATTTTGGTAGCTACAAATCTGATGAAAAAATATAC
This sequence comes from Gryllus bimaculatus, assembly GCA_017312745.1. Lineage (NCBI taxonomy): Eukaryota > Metazoa > Arthropoda > Insecta > Orthoptera > Gryllidae > Gryllus > Gryllus bimaculatus. Next base: position 958,495 of record BOPP01000304.1, on the reverse strand, counting down.
ATGTGACAGTTTTATCGAGGAAATTTCAACAGCCAATATTGCTATGCAGGAAAATATTACAAACTCTCACGGAAACTCATAAAACTGTCAAAGGTCTATTTTAATATTAATTTAGAGTTGACATTGTGCTTGTATGTTTTTTTTCAGCTCCAATAAAATTTTTAAATTGTACTGAATATTCTCCCAATTCGCCACCAGATTAGGTGGTTTCTTATACGTGGTAATTATAGTACATAGAAGGCATTGACAATATTTAGAATCGAAGGTTCATTCCAAATAGAATTAGAGGAATATAAGATTGAAAGCAAAAACAAAAATCCTTATAAAGTCAAAAAATTACATAGAAATCGTGTCAGAGTGATTCTTTAGTAATCGCCCAAAACATACAAAGCTAGTGGAGCAAAATCAGCATATACTTCCTCACATTATTTCGACATTTGCAATTTTCGAAAATTTAGGCAGTTCAACAAAAATGGGACCCGCAAAATGACACCCGGACCATAAAGCGTCCATCCTTATATCAGTGAAAAAGAATTGATGGAAATCGTTCGAGCGGTTTTTGAGGAAATATATATGCTTAAATATAGTATTTATATTTTTTCGTTGTGTAACTACGTCGTAATGCACCCGTGGAAAAGTTTCTTCTTCAAGATGTTTTATTTATTGAAAACAAATTACTGTCTCAACCGGGAATAGAATCATTTATGAAAAATTATTTATCACTAAGTTAAAGTGGACTTGATTCATTGAAGCCATGTAATTTTAGTATGAGAGTATTACATTTTTAATATACATTACCGATAGATGACTGGTAAATAGAGACGTCTTTGGTTTATGTAATGAAAAAGGTTGACTTGATCTGATATAATTTAGTCTATGGAGTTGTAAAATATTTTCTGTAAAGAAGAATGAAAAAGAATCGCGCATCGAACTTAAACTATGAGGCTTTGTTATTGCAATATCCATAATACCTACTACAAACCTAATTATTGACATTTTTAGTGACTTAACTACTAACTGTATTTAAAAACCTTAATATTTCCCTTCAACAAAAAAGGATAATAGTAATTCCTAAATTCGAACAGTTATATATGAAGCTATTTTATTACCTAGAAACTAAATAATGATTTGAATTCAAATTTTAAAAGCAGATGATATATTTTTTAAATTCCCGCACAAAACTGTGGACGAATTTTTTTGCATGCATATATTTGTATATATTGTATATATTATTTGAATATCATATTTGTAAATGGAAAGATGATTTTGTTAATACTATGGTCAATGTTTCAAAATTAGGGGAGGGGCACCGAAACTATTAACTCGCCGCGGTATATAAATACGTAACTATACGAAACATGCTATTCAAACGTAATATTTTGTAAGCATGAAATATTAGTATTCCGAAGTGCGGAAGCCGTATGGAACAAGAGTTGCGTACGTAATGATTGCATGTTGAATATCGGTGCTGTCAATTTTAATAACGGGACTTGAGATCGAGTATAATAATTTTCCTTTTTTGTATTCTAGCTTCATTCAGGCGCATGATTAGGTTTTTCGTTTCGATTAACTGTCTGCCGCTGGGTGGCGGGAGCGTCGCATGCAGCGAAGAAATTCAATCTCCGGAGGCGGCCCGCTGCTAGGCGATATCCTGCCGTATTTCACCGCAGCCAACCGACCGAACCGCCTCAGCTGACGGCAGTGGGGCGCCCGCGCCTTTCGAAACGAACGTGGCCACAAATCGCTGTGCCAGACATAGTACCTTTTAGAAGAAGGTAGTTTAAATATTTTGTATTAAACAATCGAACTGAGGCTCATTTACGATTCTCAGTTTCGTAGATCGTTGACAGTAATACATTTGTGTATGTCAAATTGCTTTGGATTGTTGTTGCTGGTTTTTACTTTCCCGTATACGGAGTAATATATAGTATAAGGAAAGTTATGCAATGCTGCAGAAAATAGATTTCGAGATTTCAACGGAAATACGCGTTTTGCGGTCTCCTAATACCGAAAAGTGGTTATTTTCAAAACGTCCGTCCATCTATCTGGTGTTTGTGAACAACACTAGCGCCTAAATCATGCGACTTATTTTTTCCAAATTGAAGAAACCCCTGTCCATTTGGCGAGAGTCGAAGCTCTGCGATTTTGAAAACCATTCATTTATTTTTGGGGGTACTTGAAGCCCTGGGGCATTTTCAAAATTTTCTAAGAAAAGCTCCAATTTTGTCTTTAAATATCTTATAAAAATGCACTTATAAATGTGTCCGATTTTTACGGTTAACCCTGAATTTTCAAAAAATTCAAAAGTTTGAATTTTTCCGTGGTGTTTCTACAACAAAACTTAAGACAAAGATTTTTTTCTTCAAATAAAATTTGTTGTCCATAATTTGTTCTTTCAGTAAAGTGATGTACATTTTTTTAATATTTTAGTAGTTTTCGCGCAAAATTGCGTGCATATTGTGCAATTTTTTAAAAAAATACAAAAATAAGATTTTATCGAAAACCGCTCCAAAGTTTTTCTTTAAACTTGCGGTAGGTATTTTTGACTTGTCTCTCACGTCGTTAATATTTATATTAGCAGGAATTTGCTCTCACTATTGTATTTATGAGAATATGTGGTATCAATAATGTCAGATAAATCTTCTCGAAAACTCAACCGTTTTCTGTCAAAACTAGCTCAAAATTTCGCAATTTCAGAAACACTCAAACTCCATTTTCTCAAAAATGTCTAGAATGTTCTTCTTTAACTTTTCAAAATGGTAGTGCTAATTTTTTTTTAATTAGACAAACGTATTTTTAAAATATCTTTCACGTCGTTAATACACACATTTTCAGCAATTTGTTAAACACTATTGCATTTGTGAGTTAATGCGTTTCAAATTACTTCTAATGAGTCGTTTCGAAAACTCAAAATTTTTCTGTGAAAAACTGCTTCAAATTTCAAATGTACTGTAGCGCTTAAGCGCCTTTTTCTTAGAAACGGCACAACTTTTCTTTTTTTTTGAAGAAAATTGCCATTTAGGACACGGTTTTACTGTTTTTTAATACTACTAAAATAATATTTCCGTTTTATTATTAGTAAACCGAAAAATTAAGATATTTTCAAAACAGTATATTTTAGGCAGCGATAGTTGGCAGCAGGCAAAAGTATGTGGCAAGTTCGAATAGCTTGCCGAGACCAATAGAAATAGAAAACTAGCACGGGAAAGTATGTGCCATTCTGTAGCACCACTAGTTTACTTCTCTGTTCTTCTCTTGTCGTAACGCACTCGTGTACTGGTGAAACCAATATTGGGTCAGCTCTTTTGTGTGGTTTAAAAATGGGTATATTATTTTACTCGTAAGCGATACAGTTGCTTCACAACGACGCTAACCAATTTCACAGTTTGTTCGAAAGTGTTAATAATAGTTTTACGATAATGTTGTAAGTGTTAGTAGACAACGATGAATAACGTCCAAGTATACGATGTTTACTTAAATTATTTTTTAACAAGAGTATGTTTGCGTAGCGTGCATGCTAAACAATGTGAACGTTTGGTCACGTGACATCGCATCGGCACGACGTGAAACTTAGCGGTTCTCTACTGCATGAACAAGCTACGTTAACAAACGTCTGTGTTAGTGGTACAAAATTTGTATGCTAGCATTGTTCTGAGAGTAATTATGACTCAACGGATAATGAGGTTCTTTGGGGAGAAATTAAACTACTGAAAAGTTCGAATCTTTATCGGATTTCTGACAAGTGGTATGGAAATCCACTGTTCTTTCGAGTGAGAAACCTAAACCTCCACTGGTTGATACGTGACGGACAATTAGGTCCTCGTGTTTATTTGTTGTATAGTTAGATTGATCGACATAAGAGATTTTTCAATTTACAAGCAATAAAATTACATATTCGTTTAATAACCAAAACGTTTACCAAAATATTGGTGCTTGAAGATTTAATTGACTAAAACATCTTAATACTTTTGTTAATTTAATTATTTTGTGTCCTTAAGCCTCATTTTATTTTGTCCGAGTTCGCAGGCTACCTAACCTGCGGTGTCTCCATGCCTGGGTCCAGTGGAATTCTCAGGCTCGAGGGTAGGAGAGGCACATGACGAACGTGACATTCCCTTTGCGAAACTAGCAAACTCCGCCTGCCGGAGCCTTCCTTCGTCCCAAGGCTACAGAAACTGTCCATTTTGAAGCAAAGCTACAACTCAAAAACACTATTACTGCAAACAAAACAAAAAAAAATGTTTGCCCCGTCTTGCAATCGAACCACAGGAATCCCCGTCCCCCTTTCCTTTGACCCTTATGCCGTTTCGGAATTCGATTTTAGATTATGAGTTTACAACGTGATCAATCCGCGAGAACAATAGCGTCATTATTAGAACAAGTTACTAAAGATTTCTGTTTTTTTCTTTGAACATAAAATCTTCAAAAAAGTAATAATTAAAGATATAAACGTTCACTCTTTGATAATAATATCTAAATCGTGCAAATTCGTGACAAAACTTGATAATTTAATTGTAGATATTGCTCTCGGTAATACTTCATAACTGTTATCAGTATTCTCGAATATTAGGTAATACTATTTAATATTGTACCTAGACTATCAATTCCATCTGCCCTAAACGGTACGTACAACTTCTCAGGAGAAGCGTTTCGGTAGCGATAAGTCACGCGAACAACGTCTGTTTCAAACGTGTACATTAATTCGCTACTCGTATATACGCTGTGCATAAAGCATTCTATATAATTAAAATACGAAATTTATTCATATGTTTTTCTATGCTACAATACATCACGTTGTTCCGTTAAAGTAATATCACGCGGATCCCGACGCAATTAATGAGTTGCAATGATAACATCATCCCAACGAAGTTCTTTAGATAAATACACAAATACTTAAAAATTTTAGCAATTTGTTTGACACATACCTCCAAAGTGTCCATTTTTATGAGGTATTTATTTTTGCTTGAAATCTGAGCCCCTCGGGTGGCTCTTGAGCACCTTTCCAAAAGGAAGCTCCTGGAGGGCAAGTGGAGAGTACGTCATGCTCGGAACATACCTCCTTTACCTTCAGGCGAGAGTAATGAATAAAAGCAATGCCCAGGCGCGGGAACACCGCACGCCGACCCTAAAAGGTCAAATTCGTGCACATTGAAATATGGAAGTAAAATCTTCAAATACTTTTCGTGTTCCTGCCATTTTGAAGATTTCATGCTAGTCTTCATTCAAGTGTTTTGATTGATTATGCGACAAATGTGATTCTGCAAATCGATGTGCAAAATGTTTATAAATGATTTAATGACTTGGGTACTGGAAGTGGATACATATGCTACGCAAAAGGATGGCCTGAATATTCCGGGGTTACCTTATGATGATGATTTAGTTCTATATTCGGAAACTGTTGAGATCTAGCAGAGGAGTTTAAACATTCCAAATAGGTATATGAAACATAAGGACTAAAAGTAAATATTCAAAACACGAGAATTGTGGTCTTCTAGAATGGGTTTATTCGGGGTAACAAAGATAAATGGGATTACGTGTAGGATGAGCTCAATCGTGTCAAAACGTTTACGAAATATCTTTACGCAAAATTTTCCACGAACAGGGAATGTAATACTCGCATACTGGCGGCTCAAAATAAAGGAAGATTTGTCCTGAAAGAAATCGTTTGCGTAGTGCTGACATTGTCTTTAAAGGTGTAAGACACAATGTTTAAGTAGCTAGTTCTCCCAAATATGAACTATGGGGTGGAAAGCTGGGGAGTGGATAGGATAGATTGATTGGAAAGCATCGAAACATATTATTACAAATGAATTTTCCGAGTCTCTAGATTCGCATCAAGTCTGACAGCGGCTCAAATCTACCCAGCTATTTAGATGGAAACGAAAATCCTGCCACCGCCGGGACCCGAACTCTAAGCCTTCCCGGTCAGAGGCACTGCAATGGTCTCACCTAATGCCCTGAGCCACCTCAGCTGGTGTATGTCATGATTGAAATCCCTTATCATCTTCAAGCAATAAAACCGACTAATCACTGACGCATCCTGAACACGTGGGATATAACTAGGCTTCTTATTTACTTGAAAACGTTAGGTTCTTTGAGCTAGAGTCCATACCTTTCTTCCTCGTGAATACTGTTTACTTGAATCCTTTAATTAGAATCACTTCGCGCTCTGTTTATTTTTTTAATAAAATAAATATTTTGTTTTTCATTTGAAACAAAAATTGTTAAATTTAAGTTCAATTCAAATTAAGTTTAAATCATGATTGGAAACCGTTGTCTTCCTTTTCGATGTTTTGTTTGTTTGTAAAACGTACCGAATGCTAAATTATCTTCATTTAAAATTGTAGTATTTACCCCCGTTGCTTATTTGTCTCTAAAGAGATTGCAGTTGGACAAGTACAAAGGTTTCGAAACGTTCACGAGACGAGGTTGCATACATATACTGTCAAAATATATGCTGTTCGCTTTATGAATTCGTCTTTGATTAACTAACATTGTATCATCATTCATGACACAGAGAAGGTTCCCGATACAGACTTACGTTTATGCAGGAAGTATTTAAATAAACAAACTGACAATGTAGCCCTCACATCAGGGAGAAAAAAGGAACAATTTTAATCGGGCTTTTGATATCATTTTTTCCATCTATATTTTATCGTATTAATTATTCCATTTCTTTATATTGGAATCCGAATGTGGCGAAATTGATTAACGTAATTTTAGAAAAAATGTAAGGAGTAAAAAAATCAACATTTAATAACACGACTGGAGTATGAACATATAATACAATACAATAACCAGTAGACATTTTACATCATAGTGAAATTTTGAGTAAAACATAGGAAACATTTTACCATTTTTGGTTTTCTCCCAAATTATGCATGTCATTGATATATATTTTAGGTACCTTTCACGTAACCTGATTTGAACTGAAGGTGAATAAATGAAATTACAAAATAAATTATGTGAGCTGAAACTGCGAAGTTATTAACTTCTGATTTCCGGTGGCTCATTCATTGTATTAAATTATAATGTTCTATTTCATAAATCAGAATAAAAAAGGCTTGATGGAGAATCAAACCTTCCTATTTAACAAGGTAGACTGAAACGTTTCACAAAAAAGAGAGAGAAAGAGAGAGGGGGAGGAAGAGAGTGAGTGAGAGAGAGGGGGGAGGAAGAGAGTGAGAGAGAGAATTTCAACAACAGTTTATGAATCTTTGTTCGACATCGTCATATGAAGCACGAGTTAGACCATGTTTTTCCCGGAAGAGAGAAACTGAAAAGAGCGAGGTTCGCGTCCACAGTATCTCGGCGGCGCTCGCAGCGAGTGGGACGACCACGCCCCCGCGCGCCGTTAGGCCACCGCGCAGCCGCCCCCGCAGCCGCCCCCGCAGGCGCTGAGCGAGTAACGGGGCCGGCCCGCCCCCGCAACACGCGCCACCCCACTCCTCCACCACCTGCTACCGCTGCCACTGCCGCCACCACCATTGTCCCCCCCTGCTCGCCACCGTACTTCGCCATCATGGGGCTCCGCCGCCGCCCGCCAACCCAGCCCCCGCTCCGCCCCGCCCCGCTCGCCCGCCCTCTCCAGAGCTCCCCGTGCGCTGTTGACGCCATGCAAGATCGCCCGCTCACCGTTTGCTCCCACACGGGAACGGGTTTTAAAGAGGCCGCCGGCGGTGGCGACGGGGCGTTGGCCCTCCACCTCCACCTCCCCGCCCAACACATCACCCCCCTGACGGCGCCGCATTCCCGACACTGTCGCCATTTCAGACATCAACGACGCTCTAGGCTTCGTTGAATATGACGAGTGAGATACGAACCGTAGGGCACACAGGTGGCTTTGCCCTTAGACAAAATAGACGGCTACGTTCTTATGTTCAAACGCATCGATGTGTTGTAATTAGAAAAGAAATTCAAAGTGAATATTTCTAATATATATTTCTTTTGATTTTTTTAAGCTACATTTAATGAATGGGCCAAAATCTTCAAACCTGACAAATGATTTCTATTCGCCACCACTGCTACACTACGGAAAAAATTCGATTGATTAGAAAATGATATCGGCTAATTGATATAATAATATCTTTGTCAAGGCAATGTTAGCATCTATTTCGTAATTAACGTGAAAATTCTATATCTTCATTAGTGCAAGTTGGAGTTTTTATTCCAATTTTCTTGCCAATTGAGAAATAAAACTACGAAATGACGTTATCGCTTAAAAGTATTGTTACATTTAAATAAATCCTTTTACTTAATTATTTTTACATTAATTTTAAGACACATATACATTGCATAAATTAACAAAAAAGAGTTTTTTATTTATCTCTTGCAAAGAAACAAGATAATTGGGAGAAGGTGGTAAAGGCTGTCTAATTTTACTGATTTCTTTCTTACTGATTACTTATTTTAAGTTGTCTTATTAACGAAGACCTGCACCTTTATATACCTACAATATATATATATATATATATATATATATATATATATATATATATAATCTTTAAATTATAAAAGAAATTATCTTCCGATGTGAACCTTCAAATAAAGCGTTGAGTGTGGTAGCTTTGCCTAGCGAATTTGTTCTTTGTGTGTTAAACTGTTTGGCGTGACAGTATTTGCCTTCCAGATAAGACACTTTTGAAAGCAAAGCATTCTCAATTGCATCGAAACATTATTTTTTGCCTGCATGTTGTGTCACAAAAAAAATCATAAGTAATGCTTTTTTCCGTAGAGCCAAATATCACTACGGGTGGTGAATATTCGTAGCTCTGCTCCGTTACACAACCTAATGGTCTTTCCTCACAAATAAAGGTGCTTGTTTAGTTCTAAATAAGGCACTTTTCATAAAGTACCAAAAGAAGTTGCAAAAACTGTACATTCGACATTCTGCAACTATAAACTTACCAAAAACCTAGATCAAGTATTGATTTTACCAGGTGAAGTTATTAAAATACACTTAATACTATTTTGGGTTAGATTCATCAGCAGATATAAAGGTTCAGATATGTAAATTCCAACAAATGTGCCGTCAGGGGAATATTTCACTAAACGAAACCTGCTCTGTGCCTTGTTCTCAAATGAGGTTGATTGCAGAATTCATTAAACGAGTATTTTAAGTATGTTTACGATAGAAACTAAATTGTCCATGACAAGCGGGATATTACATTATACATTCTATACGCTAATTTGAACATTAATTTGGCATATTCTATTTAATTCAATAAGGTTTTCGCATTAAAGTTCGAAATTATTAACAGTCATGTTTCTAAATTGATTAATAAATGCAACATTAGTTATATAATCAAGCGGTACGTACCCGTATTTACTATTAGGAGAGTTGTTTAATAATTGCATGATAAAATGAAAAACTATAAAACCGAAAGTAGTTTTAATCTAATATTTTATTGCCACAGTTGCTTTGAATGCCACAGTATATGACATTACTGGTAGCATAGGCATTCAATTATTGCTAACTTGCTCTCGTTCAATAAACATAATAGTTAAACTTCCTAGTATTATGAACTCAAATATTCTCTTGCAAATATGACCATTTTATTAGAGACAAATATTCAAACCTCGAAGTTGGCGAGTGACCTTTCAAATCGTACCGACTAGGTGCGTTAACCCCTACGTAGAAAGCGGGAAGCCTGCTGGTGTTAGTCCATCCATCCAGTCGTCCGTACGTCACTCAGAAGCGACCCACTACAATTCTCTTGCAGAGAGAGGCTGCACTCGGCCTAGCTATCGTAAGAAACTAGAGTCGAAAGGAATCGTAGGAACTGGAACCCTAGGACCCGCTCAGGGGCATGGAAGTGTCGTCAGTTGTTTCTCAGAGCTACCTCCGCAGATAGAACGTTCAAATAAGCCTTATTTTGTAGATGACTGTATTAGAAACAAATTTCGACCTCCGATGGGCGAAAACAGGGCGACAGGGACTCGTTTACACGTTCTACACAAATGTTGCGGCGTAAAATGTATCGCGGGTTGCATACGCTCGTGGTTTATTTCTAGCATAATTTACAAAATTCTAAATAGTTCATCGTAAATCTATTTAATGAAACCTGGTAAGTAATTTCCTATTCAACAGGTGCGTATTTACGAGGTTTTTGTCAAGGACGTGTTATATTTCGAACAAAACATTCATGGTCTTTATGGTACTGGTCATGTGGTATTTATTAAAATGGGCATTTGCAGACATAAACATTATAATCTTAATAATACCTTCCGAGCTGGATAGCCGTGGTCTATTGGACATTTTTGACATAAACGGCTATGTGATAAATGTCTCTTGGACATAAACCGTTCCTAAGACAAGACGACAAGGCGACGATCGCTTGCGCCCCAGCGCCGTAAGCAGAGGAGAAATATTTATCAGTCAGAACTTAGCTATCTGAAAAGACGCTGCGTGTACTAGAAGCCACTGAAAATGTCTGCCGCTGTCGCAGATGAAACGTTTGGGCGAAAAATGTCCAATAGACCACCGCTCTGCAGCCCGGAAGGTATTATTAATAATATATCCGGCCGTGGAAGTCTACATTGTTTTAATAAACATTATAATTAAGAAAGAATAGCACAAAGCAAAATTAAAATAACTACAAAGTCAAATATTGCCATCAACTAATTCCCGTTTTCATGAACGCAAGAGTCTGACATGTGTGCTCATGTTGAACCTGGGAGTGTTCTCGTGTGTGTGTGCGTGTGTTCAAGCGCGTACGAGAGTGCGAATTTGCATGTGTTCGTGCGTGGGAATAGAGAAAGGGAGTAGACTGAGACAGGGACAATCACTGAAACATGTAAGCAACGCTATTAGTGTGATGGACAAACCTGCTAATGTTATAGTATTTCAAGTTGCCCAACTAACAACATTTTCGTACATTGCTAAACTTCATTTAGGATCTGTCTGCATCACCTGAATTGATTATGACGGTTAAAAAGAAGAGTGTATGTGGCGGAGGAGCGCTGTTTGTCGTCCGTCGCCACCTGTTTCCGGTGTCCTACTTCCGCGCGGAGATCCGCTGGGCGAGCTTCCGGGCGCGCGCCAATTGCGGTTTGGCTTCGCTTCGGATCCGGAACTGACGCGCGATCGCCTAACGCCCGTGAAGTAGGTCAGCATTTTGCCCCCAGTTCCGCTGGGAAACGTCCAAACTTATTCAAATGGGTACTTCGAAGTCAGTGAAAATTGCCGCAATTGCCGCATATGCAACTTGATAGCGAAGAAAAAGTGATGGAGGCATATTTTGAAGCCTTAAGGGTGTCAGTGAAAACGTGAGGTTGGTGCAGAGAACAAGAGAGTCAGTGTAGGAACTAGACCAGTCAGAAGGCCCCAGTCAAAAGGCCCCAGTCAAAAGGCCCCAGTCAGAAGGCCCCAGCCAGAAGGCCCCAGCCAGCAGGCCCCAGCCAGAAGGCCGCATTCTAGAGAGAAATGTGAGATAGCAGAAGCACTGGAGGAGAGCGCGAAAGGCGAGAGCCTGAGACGAAAGCAAGCGCTTGCAAGCTGTGTGGCTGCGTGTATTTAAATTCCTCCGAGCGGAAGGGTGCAATCAAGAAGTAATACGAAAGAGAGAGACCAATAGGGAACGAGAGATGGTTAAAAGAGAGAATAGAGCAAAGGAGAGTGTGGGAGGAACAAGAAAGAAGGATGGAGAAGGCATGGAGCTGGGGCTAGGGCAAGGGCTCAGAGCGGCGCCGCGCCGCGCCGGGGCGCCACGTGTCGCGCCGGGGCGGCGTCGGTCAGTGCAGCCGCGGGCGCGGGCGGGCGGAAGGCGGTGGAATCTGGGACGTGGACCGCTCGCGCTCGGGCGGCGACCGCGACGGCGGCTGGGGGGCTCCGCCCGTCCCGTGACCGCGCTCCCCCCCCCCCCCCCCCCGCTTAGCGCCCTCACGGAGTCGCAGCTCCGGTTGCATTATGCGGAGCCGAGCGGCGGCCGGTGCGATGCTGCTGCCACCGCTAACCCCTCGCCTTCCTTTTTGCTGCCTCTCAAGCTTCGCCCCGAAGTTCGCTGGCGCCTTTGGCGACTACGCCCTTGCCGCTGTCGTTTCTGGCGTTCAGGCCCAGCCGGGGCTCGCGCTGTTGTCCTCGCCATTCCTCGCCATTATTGTTGCCATTGCCCTCACGTCGTCCTCGCCTCCTCCGCCTCCGCCATCACCTTCATTGCCCTAGCCATCACCATCTATCATCGCCATTAATATCAGTGCCACCTAAATGTTTAGAATAAAAAAATGTAATAATTCATTATTGCTCGATATATTGGTGGGAACAACTGGATCCAAAATTAAGCTTATGATGTGAACGTGCTACAATCCTTTCTGCCATCTCCTTCCTGCGCACACGCCACACCTTTCGTAAAAATAGCCCTAAATTCATTTGAATGCGACAATTTTGTGGAAGAAATTACCTGACTAAAACCATTTTCGATCCAGTCAGGTAATAATTCATTGATTGTATTGTATAGAACTTTAAAAAACTATTTACTTTTCAGATTAAGCCTGTCTGTTCGCAATTGCTGCTGTGGGCATATTGTACATAAATGCGTGTTTCATGTGCAACCTATCTCTCATAATATCAAATGTGGTTATAATGCCAGTCCAACACGAGAGAAATTGAATTTTTGGAGGTTTTTGCCGGGTTCAACAGACGTGGCAAGTGAAGGACGATGCACGTGACTGGCGTCGCCCGAATTCGCGAGTTCGCGCATGGCGGGGTTCGCAATCCATTCTCCACAGTCCCGAGAAACGGCAAGTTTCCGAATTGCAACCAGCGAGGCAGAACAGTCAAGGTTCGCAGGGGGTCTAGCACGAAAGTTTTCGAAATATTCTTTTCGGCATTTGGCAAATTCGGTTATCCGGGTGAAGTTGATACGGTAATATTGCATGAACTGTAAATACATGTCGATGAATGTGGAGTGTATGCAATATCCATCTCTAGTCTGGGGATCAGAAATAAGAGTGGCGGTTCATTAGTAGTGTTATAGCTGTGCATCTCAGGTTTTGCATATTTAAAAACCTTCCAAACTGTTTTTCGAGTGCGTATGTATTTGCTGGCGTACGGCGATAAGATCGCGCACACTTACACTCAGAGTAGCACATCCTCTCGTAAAATTTCTCAGATTTTCTGTACATACTTTCGTAATACTCTCAATATATACTCTTGCACTTATTCTCGCATCAGGCTCTCGCACATTAACATAGGAATTCAAATGCGTGTTTATGCTCTGATAACGATTTTTTTTATTAATTTTAATATTAGTTTTAATATTTTGATACATTTGTTCTGAATATTTCACATCTTACGATGCGTGGATAGAGAACAGTCTGCTTAGGAATGATGATTAATAGAAGATAATCTATTTGAACACACCTCCTAATTACTGACATATTCAAACAAAAAGAAACAAAAGGCCGTTTTCAAACAGAGAGATCGTTTATTTACGACATAATCAAACAGTGTTTGAAATGAATAGTTTCTTGCGTTGCAATTAATGTTTTCATAATTTTGTCTTCATATTTTCTACATTACTTTTATGTCGTGGTGTCTTTCGAAGAAACTGCGCACTGTCCTATGAATGGGTCGTAATCGATGGTCAGAAGTTGCACTCATGCAGCGCACGTAGCACGCGAATGCTACTGCCAATAAACACCTGTTGAGTGTTGTTGAGTTCTCGTATTAATAGTGTTTTAGGAGCCCTTTACACAAACATGACCCTCATTTTACAGCTCATATCGCATTTAAAAAGAAATACCACCTAAAATGGGAATAAGAACTGAAGTAGAGGTACGTTTCTCCAGCCGTAATTTTGATCGGCGAAATAAACTAACCTCATAACTCTGAACTACGAATGTACTTTTCTTAAAACGAAAATTCTCGATTTAATCATGTGGAACACATGTTAGTGAAAAATCCTTCATCATGAGCTTCATATTTCTTGGGCACAACTTTATTTGAAAGAACTCTCTTATCAAGGACACTCCTGAACCTCGGTAACTCTACAGATTGTTCTATTATGACAATAGACAACACCTTTAATTAACCATATTTAATTATTAGAAGGTATCTACCTCACCAGTGATCAAATTAAAGATTGTTCTTTCTTCTTAGTATTTCGGATCTCAAGCACTACGCATTGAAGAGCACGCACTACGATTTGATTGGTGTTTCTGAATTAATATAAGAATATGCTCTTAACAAGCAATGCTCAACATGAAGACCCCCATCCAGTTTCGTGTCAACCAGTGCGAACGTGCCACCGCCAGCGAAAGCTTACGTTTAGAATATTCGAGCTTAGAAAAAAATTATTTTAAAACTTTTTATCGACATGAAAGGCGATTATTTGCAAGTTGGCCTTGCCGTCGACCCTGTAATGATATTTTTGTGACCTACATGCAAAACTCGTAAAAAGAAGGTATGAGTAGAGTGGGAAAAGGATTGATAGGTTCTGGTGAATTTCATAGGTACTGGATAAATGAAGTACGCTATTTTTTAGCAATTGAAATTACGTTATATAAGATTCTTTTTCTTCTCAAGTCACGTAATATTTTCCGAATAATACAACTTCTACACTTACCAAAACAGGACTTAAGAAGTTTTCCCAAGCATCTCTCATTATTCACTTCTAAGTTAACAATGAATCAAAAAAGTCTTCTAGTAATGAACTAGGTGGTTCTTATTTTCGATATTCACTGCGCCTTTCATTTTTTTTAATTTTAATTTTGAACTACTTTGCTAGTGTTCGAAATTTTATTGTGGTAAATTAATATTAATCTATAAAACAAATCATCTAATGCTGGGAATAGTTTTGAAACATTTCTTGGTGTAATAATATATTTTTTTTTATTTCTCTCCTGCGAGCTTGCACAAGAAAAGCATTAAATATTTCCAAATGCACGTGCATGAAGAAAGTTCTTTTTAACATTGTGTTATTATTATTATTATTATTATTATTATTATTATTATTATTATTATTGTTATTGTTATTGTTATTATTATTTTCTCTGTTTTGAATATCTAGGAACTATTGGGGTTGAATGACCATGCGTTTTACTTGGTCTTTCTAGATTTAGATTTATTTAGTCAAAAAGCATGTATGTGATGTATCGGGAAGATCATCTGCGCAGGTTTTCTTGAGTTCCAGAATCCCTTCCCCTCATTTTAACAATAAATAGTTGAAATATAAGTAAAAGTTAAAGATAAATACATAAATAAAATGCAAGAACGTTCTGTTCTCCATCAACATTCGGTTATTTTTCGTTGTGATTACCTATCCAGTTCGAGGACATTTTTCTTCCATTGGATAGGGCTTTTGCTGGAGTTGAGAAGTTGCTTAGAAAACACCCCACATAACAACGAAAGAAGAGTGCTATGATTTGTACGAGACTGTGAGTGAAGTACGTAAGCTAGATGAAATTTGACCACTGATTGATGCTAAAAGTTTAAATACATTGAGATGATCTCTGAGAAAAGGCGAATTTACACTAAGGAAGATATAAGCACCAACAATTGTAAACATGCATTGCAATGACGTTTGTAAACGTTAAAGCAGAACAATTAATATTTGAAAGTGACTTTGAAACATACAAAAGTGTTTAGAAAAAGGGCTAGCCATTTGCCAAATCTTTCTCAATTCCTGTAGTAATCACTTAATAATGCAGTAAAAGCAGCAAAGATGAAGGATGTCGAGTCGTTGTTAGTTACTATGTATGGGAAAATCGGCTGGGACTACAACTAGAAAAAATGACTCTATCCTAGTGTAAGACCATTTTGCAGGAAGGTGCGTGTAATGACAAAGATGATGATGATGATTGTGATGAAGGGAGATCTAATGAATGTGACTGTTTAGAACCTGATCTTGGAATGCAATTTAAAATTATTTTTGATGTCATGAAAGTCACTTTTATTGTGTTATTTTAACAATAAAGCATTGGCAAACAGTACGTTGTTTTCTTTGAAGCAAACAAAAACAAACGTCCATTTGCACGTTCATTCAAAAGAAAACATCCAATCAAATAATAACAAGTCCTAATTACGAGTTTGTTTACCTTATTAGATTTGAAATCATATTAAATAGGTTAATGTATCTAAATGAACCCGTGTTAATATTCAGAACGAAATTTCAATATGTATTTTTTTCGCGAATTCCCACAAAACGTTTAGGTGGACATGTGTGGAGGATTTGATTATCGCCTCCTCGAGACAAATTGACGACTGCCTATTTCTGCCCTGCAGGAGGTAATGAAAAATTTGGCGGGATAAGAAATTATGAAATATGTTTTATTTTTCTCGGTCGTGAACATGACCTTGTATAATATATAAGAAATTATTTAATTTTGTTCATTGACTCAATAAGAGCATTTTGAACGATGATGCACTGATCAGTGCCGCTCCTGGCGAGTCGTCTTTCGGTGACATCAGAGGTCAGAGGTAGTGACCTATTGCCGAAGCGTGTAAACGAAAACCTTCCATTGCGGAGGCATTGAAATTCTGATGGACGACAATTTTTCCTTAAAACCAGCGACTGACGCCGACTTTGTTTTTCAGTTTTATCGGTTTCTTCCATCTGCCTTTTGTCATGTTGTTTACAATCGCGACATCTGCTAATTATACCCATCTCGAAAGAGTCAGGAAACTACCTTGAATTTGTTTTGACCCGCCTTAACCCTCACAAGTCTCATTCCTCAAAATAAGTATGATCCAGCGATAATTTTTTTAAAGTATTGTTTTAAAACTGTAGGGTTATTAAATTTATCCCGTTTGTGAAAAGTTAGCAAATAACGTTTTTTAAATGTTTGGAATGTCGCGTATTAGATATTAAGCGATGTTAGGAGTTTATTGGTGACGACATTCGGAACCACCTAACACTACAATAGGGCAAAATATACAAACGGAACGAGCAACACCATCACGAAAACATTCATCCTTTTTCTTAAACCAATTGCTTAAACCAGATGATTGCTTCTTAAACCAATATGTAGATCTTTGCGATTTGCAATTCATCATTCACGCGGAAAATTTTAGAAAATTCCCCAAGAAACTATATTGTGTAACCTCATGTAACTTTTACAGTGAGATAGCAAATAGGGAGAATTCAGCGTTTAGATGCCTGGTAGAATTGCTTTATGAAGCTGTGTGACAGAAGGTGATATTGGGCGATATGTGGGCTCCCTACCCATCGTACACAAACTCGCACACAAACATATATCAACAATCTTATCCACATATGCACATACACTTACATAAACACAAGAAACCACTCGTACTCTAAGAATGAATACATGTGAATCAAATGATATGTGTACATACAAATTCATTCACACATACACATGAATTCATTCTGTCCCATAGACAGTATTCACACATATATGGACTCATACTATTTATTTCTGCGTACATATACTTAGTAAAAGTAGACATTGTATACCCTCGTCCAGTGCATATGCCCTGCCGCCCAGACAGCGAGGTGGAAACGCCCGAGTCGGTGGCGCACGTGGTGCGAGCGGCGTGCGAGCGGCGAGTGCGCAGAGTAACGGGCCTGGGCGGCGGCGGCGGCGGCGGCGGCGGGGGGGCGCGGGCGGGCGGGCGGCGGCGGCGGCGGCGGCGGCGTCCTCCTGCTCGGCCGCTCCGCGCTCGCGCCTGCGCACCGAGGACGCCGTTGAGGCACTCGCCTTCTCTTCTCCAGCCCACGGGCTCTCTCGACTCGCAAGGAACGGGGGGAGGGGAGGGGAAGAAAAACTCGCGGAAGACTCATAGTAATTTTTTCCAACTAATACCTTCTTGATCGCCCCTCGGGTGGTTCTTGGACAGCGTGCAGGCTTTCCGTGGTGCGATCCGAATTTGATTCCCAGTCGGTACAAAAACAGAGACCTCAGTTTCTATATAGAGCGATTTTTGTAAGAATGGACCGTTTGGACAGCTACTGTTGGCAACACAACTGAAGGTTCTCTGATCGTTGTGTTCTTGAGCCTATTAGACTCTCCTTCCTCCATTCGTTCGTTTGCAGTTGGCTAACTTGTTAATGGCTTCGATGCTTCCTTTTGGCATATCCTCGTCCAACGAAAATATAGTGCGCCACGAGACATTTTTCAGACATTTTCCCACATACGTAATACTATTTCAATATTTTCCGGACTCACGTACGTGCATATACATAAGCGAAACTCACAGACTTCTGTTTATCTTCACGGGAGCCGTAAAAAACACTTTGCGAAGAGGCGCGACTAAACAGCTGCCGCGGCGGAGGGATACTTCTCTGGATTACATGTGAAGTTCACTAGTTTAGCGTTGTCACTTTGGCTCATTCTTGTAAAAATCGCTCTATAGCTCAGAGACGAAATGAAAGCTCTGAGTGACCATGTTTGCTGGATTCGGTGAAGAGAATACGTCATCCTAGCTAGACGTCTCTTTTATCCCCAGACGTGCATAATAAATAAAACACGGTCCAAGCCTGGGATGACTGCTGGTGATAAAAGTTGGATTATTCCGACCTTAAAATGCCAAACACATACACATATACTTTCTTATTCGAAATGTTCACTGAATTTCAGCCGCATGCGTGAAATCCAACCGTAGTTAGTGTGTAAAGTCGTAACATGAAATGATGTAAGATCGATTTCGATCTCCATTACAACGTTAGATAGGAAATGAAAAGTTAGTTGTTCAATGATAAAAATATTCTGCACATACACTTCTTGATACCCCACCAGACCATGTTGAGAACTTTTACTAGATGGGATACACAGTTGAATGAACTAGATCAGGGAGATATTTTCGAATACACTTTTCAGGTGCACGTCTCATTTCGGATGTTGCACGTCTTGAGTCTCACGCCAGTCACCATAGATTTCTCTAGCAATATTATAGTGATGCACATCCTTGAATCATCTTCTTTCTTTGCTTGTGTGAGGAGACGAATAAGAACACTGGAGTATAGAACTGGCGGACTGCCGCTCGGCTGCAACGCTGCAGTTGGACAAAAATGAAGGTTCAAACAAGCTCCTCTGTCAAATTAGCAAATTAGCAAATTAGCAATTTAGCAATTGAAGCCACAAAGTCTTTCGGGAAGGTATTGAAAACATAATATTATAAAAGGACAAGTAGAAGTTTATTGCGATAAAGTAATGTACTATCCATAGTGGGAAGGAAGGAATTTTATAGTTTAAATGTGTGTGTAGGTACTCCAAATAGTAGTTTGCATAACAACAGCGAAAAAAAGGGGGATTCTCGCACGGGTCGGGTTTGTCGTCCGAGCTTAGTTAGGATCACATAGTGTGTCAATCGACTCGCGCCCGTGTTGTGTATACTATTTTTTACCACGCCGTGAGCTAAACGCAATGCATCTAATAAAGAAATGTAAAATAAAAATCGAATAAGTAGACCTTACTTGTAGATTCATGGATTCCAGTTAGTGCCGTAACACTACTGCAAAATAATAAATAAAGATGTCCTCAAGACAAAAGACAATTGCGAATCGTTACAGATGCTTGCGCACACCCTTCGCTTGATTGATTCTGGGCACAACTACTAAGGTAATTATTCCCGTAAGTGTAGGGCATGTTTTGCTTGGGCGTTGGCGGCGGTATTCTCTCTCTATACGGCGAGATCCTACGCAGACTTATCGTCGGCTAGCAGGGTTTTCCCAACAAAAGATACCACCCCAGCCAGAACATGATCTGAGATCTGGACTGCTATCCCGACATGTGTGGCAGTGTAGTGCATGTGCAATTGCATGTATGTAAGGGGGAACAGAGAAGGGATCAAGGAAGAGGAAGGAAAGATAGCGCGAGGTCCGTGGCCCGTTTTTTATGATTCTGCTCCGGCAATCACCTAGAGTTGTTCGGAGAAACCACAGAAAACTACCGATCAGAGCTACCGGCTGCTAGAATTATCCTTCAGACAGCTTCTGACTTCGACCTAGCTGACAAGCTGGTGTCGAAAATCTACTTTGGGTTTGATACTTTTTTTGTGTACCTGTGTAATCTGACTTTTTCTATTTATTAGTGTATTTTCCTAAGCACCGAAGTTACCCACGTGACCCATTAAAATTTATCCTTCACGTAATTCTGCCGGGCGCTTCCTATTTTGGTCCCTTTTCGTTATATCTTATTCCTCGCGTCTATCGAACTTTGTTTGTTCCTTTTCATATAATCACTTTCCCAAATGTTTCATTCCCGCCATAATTCTATTAATCTTGTGTGGTGATTTCAACGAAGGTCAACGAATTAGGCCAGAATATACCATCACAGTATTTTATTTGATATTTAAAGTGATGTTTCATCTCTACGGTCATGAAAATGCAAAATGTAGCTCAGCAAATAAAGATACTCGTGGCAGGCATTGTAAAATCTGAAGCTTCAACTCCAACTGAGTTCTTATCTTTTATGAACAAATGCGTACTTAAGAAATGCCTAATAAAAAGCATGCACGAAATGAAGTTTGTAATTACCGTGCAGTCATTCTCGAATTTTTGAACAATGTAATTGGTTTTATCGGCTTATTTCCTCTATCCACCTTTAATGGTCCGTTTCCATTGAATGGACGCTTAGTAAATAAACTTTTCAAATTATTGTGTACTTTCCTATTTAGTAAAAGAGTAATTTTGCTAGTTTGTTATATTTACACGTAAGTTTTCAAAAACTCGTAAGTTCGCGAATATTTTCATTTATTTAGTTAAATATTAATTCAGTTTGTGCCTTCTGAAAAAACTATTTTCGCGTTATCGTAGTTTTGTTATTGAATTGTACATATTGACGACAAACGTAGATTCCCCCTAATATATTCTCTTATAAGGATGTTAGGTACGTTCGCGTTCCTGAGGAATTTGACCTCTATCCTCAACCCTCGCGTACGCTACTTACTCTTACCTGAACTACTCGGTTGTTCCGGCTGAGTCGATGCTCCGCTGTTGGGAGACACCTGGTTGGGGAAAACCCGCTATCCGACGTGTAGGTCGGCACCGGATCTCACCATGCAGCGAGGAAAGATCGCCACCCTCTCCCCGCAGTAAAAGATGGACTATACTTACGGGACTAATGACCTTACCCAGTTAACGCGACACCTGACACCCACTTTTTCTTCTCTACCGTCCATACCTACGAGTTTTAACTTGACATGTTATCATTAGTACCTCTCATTGTTTTAGCGAAGAACCGAGATTGTATCAAGTCATATTTACAGCGATAATTGCGTTTAGTATTAACGCAATGTGGGTTTCACATAACCTTAATAATCGAATATTTCTTCTTTTTCTTTCTCTAAAACGAAACTTTGATAATTTAAATTGTGTGTAAATCGAAATCCCTTGATAATCGGCTTATCAAGTTTTGTATTTCCATTAAAAATCCATCCAAAATCTTATAACCTCAGTGGACCATCACCCAGAGCCTGAAATGTTGCCTGTTGGGTCGCCATGGCAGCGAGCAGCGGCGCTTCGGATGGCGTGGCGTGGCGTGGCGTGGCGTGGCGTGGCGTGGCGTGGCGTGGCGGGCGCTCCGCTGGGCTGCCTGGCCCACATCGAGAGCCGCGCGCTCTCGAGCGGCGAAACGGAGTGGGAGGGGGCGCGCCACGCACGTCGGGGGGACGGCCGGTGAGGAGAGGGGGGCTCCGGGCCCCCGGGGGGGAACGAACTGACGGACCCCGCACCGTCGGGTGCTCCCCAGTTGGACCCGCGTCGCCGCGGCCCGCGCAGCATGCGACCGGTGCCCGCCTCCGCCTCCGCCCACGCCGCCGCTCCGCTCTTCCGCTCTGGGACAGGACCTCTCGAGCGGTGGGATGGCTGCATGCTAACTCATGCCAGTGCCAGTGAATAAAGAAGAGACGTACTGTGTGACTAGATGTGGACTGCATGGTCACCTAAGAAGTGTGTACGCCCGAGTGACTTTCTTCTCTTTATGGCTTGAGAACACCCATCGTAAAAGAGCTTCGTGTTAGTGCACGTAAACGTCGGCACCCAAGCTCTCTAAACCACTATCTCCCCGGAGGCCTCGCGAGTGCAGTGGCTGCCGAGCCCCATGCGCTCATTGGCGGCCGCGTGACGCGCCGTCGCCGCGCATCGCCGCCGT
>BOPP01000304.1:905692-930932 GCA_017312745.1 Gryllus bimaculatus | reverse complement strand
CGGGGCGGGGGCGCGGTTTCGTTTTCTAGACGTCGCTGGCTCCTCCTGCGCTATCGACGTCGCTCGGATGTGATTACTATCTCGTTTCAACAAGGTACCAAGATCAACGGGAGAGGAACAAATATTTTCTCAAAATTACCGAAGTAGATACGAAATTATTTCCAGTCAGTTGCGGGAAGCGTTCTTCCTTGCAAACAAGTAAGAGTTACAAAGAAGTAAAATTTGAAAATGGGAGGGTTACATTTCGCGATTCGTGTTGTTATTTTCTCTGGATACTCAAACAAAAACCAATTATCGCTATTGATCAAGCTTTCATTTTTTTCCTTCCCTCTAGTTCCAATGGAAATACGTTTACCTCTTTGAGAGCATTTTTACCAACTCACATCGAAAACGTAGGGTTGTCGCAGAAAATGATAAAATTAAATGTAGATAGTCACATATGAGATGCAGGGCGAGATGAGGTTTTAGGACAATAGCATTCGACAAATGCCATTACCGCAATGATTTAAGGTGAGGGAAACAAATCAAGTTCTTAGGTAATACCATTTCGCATTGTGACGACGTGGGTCGATGATGCTTGGGTGTTAACAAGGTCTCGCTTATCATATACTTTTTGAATTGCGATCAATAAACTTATTTTAATAACAGTTTTAGGTTTGTGAGGAGGTGCGTTAGAGGAAGGTGAAACGGTGCTATAGACGTTCTCATTCTAGGTGAGGGAAAGGCCGGGAGAGGCTGCGCACTTAAAGGAGGCTTAAAACAATAAAAGGTATGCAGGATGCCGGTCCTAAAAGCAGCGTTCTCTGAGATAACATCCACTATTTATCAACATTATAGAATGCCTTATCTTATCTCGTTGTTCCATTCAGGTGCGCAAATGTTAGGCATATACGAAGGGAAATCAGTTTGTCATGGAAATAAGAGCGCGGAGCAGCGCTCGCTTCAGCCTCGGGGGCCGAGCGCAGGCGACCCATCGGGCTGCCAGCGGCCGTGGAGGCAGGGAGGTGCCGCCGTGGACAGGGCGGGGGCGGCTCTCTCCCGGAAACGTTGCAAGGCCGACGCCGCCAACGCCTCTCTCCGCCTCCCGCCCGCCGCCGCGTGCGGCGCGCGTACAGTTAGAATAGAGCTCACTGGGTTAGGCGCCGCATCGGTCGTTCGACCCGTGACGTCACGCTGTAACCTCCTCGCATGTGCGCGCGCGCAGTGCGGGCGGGACGTGGCGGGAGGGCGGAGATCAGCTGGACGTTGCGGCGGGGAGGAAAGCAGCGCCCGGAGCGGAGGGGCCGCGGGGGAGGAGGGGTGGGGAGGGGAGCGGGGCGAGGTACAAGCGCGCCCTCTGTCGCCGCTCTTCCCGAGCGCTGGCTTCTCCGCTGCGGAGCGGAAATGCACGAAGTCCGCTTCAGGTGGCACAGTTATGGCCGGAAGGCTCTCGATCAGAGAATAAATAATGCTCAAAGAATAATAGTCCTTTTTCGTCATGTTTGGTGAGATGATGCTTCGGCTTTTGAAACAAATTAGTAATATACGAAGTGCATAGACTTTTCTCATGTGAGTCCATCTCCAGATTGAAACTTCTGTAACTTAACCAATCATTAAAAAAATTGCCTTTACACAGATTCATTCTTTTTTTAGTTTTAATTCATATAATTTAAGATTATTTATTATGAATGCTATGTAGTTCCGTGAAAGACGCTTTAATAGTCAACCCTTACGACGAATTGTCTAATGAGTATACAATTACTATTAAGACAAGGAAAATTATTTTCTAAGAAATCCTCAATAATGAAAAAATGATCCCAGTTAATTATGATTTGTTAACTTACGATGCGTCATTTATTAGTTCTCATTGCTATTTTCTCTACATATTCTCATTTGCGTTAAAATTTTCACTTTAAAATGACTGAATATTTTCATGTTGAAGTTGAAACTAGCTGCTAAAGAGTGACTAGACACAGGCTATGCAAGACCAGTTCATATTTACATTCTGGACTTACCATAAGATGCCATTACGAGTACCATAAGATACTCATTACCATAAGATACAATTCGATTTAAGTCACGATAAAATTTGATTTGCATGTATAAATTGTCATTGATTTGTCGAGTTCTACCGTTATCCTTCAATTTCAACCCTTTATCTTCGAATATTTATACGTACAGATAGTTGAGAAAACCCAACAAGACGCATTTAATTGAGTATTTTGCTTGACGCACAGAATGTATTGGAGGAGTCGCTTACCCATAAACATTATGCTCCTTCTCATTAGTGTGGACATTTTCTATTGGTCATGCTTCCTAGTATCTGGTTAAAGTGATTGCTTCAATAACGAAGACTAGTATTATTTAGTACACGCAACATTTAAATATTCTTCAAATAAATAAAGCGTAATGTCTTTTTACTTCTGCCGTACCAATTCATCTGCCCCAATCATATTTTTATCTCATCCGATTTCCTTTCGTGCCCGGAGTCGGTGAAATGACTCTGTTACACCCTTGTAATAAAATGCCTGTCAATTGTCACGATACCTGTCAATTGTCACGATTTTTAGAGACGATCAAACGCAATTTTCTCGAAAACGGTCCAAATTTGGATGAATTTAAAAAAATAAATTAAAACCCTGACACTTTCATTAACTTTGTTTTGTTGTTTCAAAAATTACACATTTGTTTTTAATATCTCTAATGCCGTTAATATTCTCATTTCCAGCATTTTGTGTAGATTATTTTATCTGTGAGTCAGAGTACTTCAAATCATTTTCAGTGATGTTTCTTCAAAAATATTGTTTTCTGTGAACGAGATCTTCAGATTTCGCATTCACAGAAACGTTTAAAAAGGAGCCGATTTTTCCACCTAAAATGTCTATATAGGACGAGGTTTAACTTGTATGTAATATTCTTAAATACATATATGAGTTCTACCTTTAGGGGACCGAAAATATTAGAAAATGTGAAAAAATGTAGACCTGGCGCCAATAGATGGCAGCAGGGTGGAGGACGAGGAAAAACGAAAAGCTAGTCTAGGCCAAAGAAATTAGAAAAGTAACTAGTATGAGAAAGTATGTGTCTTTCTGAAGCACCACTAGTTTATGCATTTTTTCCAGTAATTAAATAATGAAATGAAACGATGTGTGGTTATCACTCATTAGTTTGTTCTGCTAGCATGGCCGCTATTTGTTGGTTTTTCCTGTGTTTTCTTTAATGGTAACGAGAATGTCCTGTTATATCGATTTAATGGATCTTGAAATGGAAGATATATTAGAAGCAAGAGTGGCGGCTGTTGACATGTTTCCATTAAAATCAAAAGATAGGTATATGAAAGAATGAAGGGGATTTTGTAAGTGGCGAGATGCAAGTGGGACTGTCTCTAAAATATACTGCTTCAATTATTTTCAGAAACGAGTGTGAAGTACCCTCAAACAGCTCTTTAATATATTCTTCAATTAAAATTTATATAAATAATTCCAAATAAAATATCAATTGATAAGAACATGTTTTGAATGTATTGGAAGCTAACTCCATACATTTTGGTCAGGAACCTTTGCTATGAAGCTTACGGATAGTAGATTGTTTCTTAGCTAGATAAAGAAGTGGTTTGTAGTACAAGTAAAAGCGCTGTATGCGCTGACAAATGAGATCTGCAACAGGTTAACCAACACTAAGTCACGAACTTTTAATATAATTCCAAGCTCCATGGTTCTTCGTGAGCTGCAGTTACATGGAGATACGTTGATGACAGTGAGTCATGGAAAATTCATTACGCTTTTATCAGAATCGTCCTGTAGTGAACAAATCTCTTGCCGTACAACAGTACAAATGAGCTTTTTTACAGACAGTCTCGAATGAAACAATAATTTAACACAATGGAATTTTTATTCACAAATTTATACGAAATCATTATTTTGTTGTTCAAGGAAATATGGAACTTACTGAATTTGCGGGAAGTTAGATGTATTTTTGAGTGGTGAGAAGTGAGAGTGGCGAGAAATGAATAGCTTCTGCAAATGAAGGTTCAATATTCGAATGAAAAAAAGTTAATGTTCTGTATCTGAAGAGAATTAACTAATGCGTGGGAAAATGTGTTTTCGAGAGTGAAGTATAAAGTTATAAATGAATATTTATATTTTTACTCTCATTTTAATTTATTTTATTGTTGAAGGCCAATACAATTTTATGGCAATCACAATTTCATCAATGAAAATATCTTTACAAATTCAGCGTCTTTTAATTACAAAGGACCCACTACAAGTAACTTATTTTCAGATGGCCATGTCTCTTTATGGTGCTGGTGCAATGGTAATTATTTACGTTACAGAACTAAATCTCAAAAGGAGACGATCTGAAAGAAAAAAACCTGAATTTGATTTTGAAAGTGAAGTTTCAAAATATATTAATTAAGGTTAAGATGGCGACTACAAAATTATTGCTGGTGAAATCAAAATATGTCCGTGCAAGAGCATATAAGGCTCATATTGTGGTATTTTGTTTTCAGAAGCGAAGAAGAAAATAACAAATTTTTGTTCTGAATGGTAGAGGACCAGACGTCAATCAAGTTCTGCAGGTTTGCTATCGAGTTCACAGAATGGCGAAATTTCATTTTTGCATAAGCAAAAGCACTTTGTCTGCTGTATTTAGGTAAATAATAAACAACGTTAACGGAGGTAATATTAGTAATAGATGGCCATGTGTGTTTGTTTACAAAACTGTTCCCATGCAACCCTCTAACTACGTAACGCTAAAGAAACACTTAACATGAGCTAATTTTCCAACACATTCACTTGTCTCCTTATGTCAAACCAAAGAAACTATATAATCTGCCGCAAAAATATTAATCTCAAAATTGAAAGTATTTGTTATTACTCCATATGTGAAGTTGGATCCATGGTGACGGTAGTTCATTGAGAATATTTATGTTTTGGATTCTATTTTATTATTTTTTTCTTTCGGTTTTGATATTGTGAGTGAAAATTCATTGTATGGACAGTTTCGCCATTCTGGTGCAAGGATGCTGTACGAGGCAAAACAAAATGACTCCACTGCTCTATCTTCGTCGTTAAGGTGAGAATCAGAAATAATAAAGTCTACAAACAGGAGATAACATTCTACTGGTAAAGGTAGTTTACTTTCTTTACTATTATATATCGCGAGATAGTTCACTTTATTCGGCACTTGCGGTGCTAACTTCAGTGTGTAGTTTGTTTATGTATTATATGAATTTGTGTTGAAGTTAGTTTTGTGCATAATATTTGCATGCATATCCACACACAATTTTTCGCGTACTTTAGACGCAGAGAGATCTTGAGACTAGTATGACTTTTCTGTAATATACTCCGCAAATTCTTGATATTTATTTTCAAAAATATATCAGAGTGGGATGGAATGATATTACGGTGATTGAAGGGTATTAAGTTGAAGAGAAACAAACAATTTTAATTCGAAATGATATAAAAATAAAAGTGACAGCGTTGGATCATTGTAAAAGCATTTGCAGCAATATAAATGGAGAACATTGACAAGATAAATGACAAACAAATATTTGTAGTTTATATACAAAGTTACATTTTTATGTGAGAGCAATATTCAGAATTAATAAGAACATATTGTATGGGAAAAAAACATACCTCCTTGAGAAACATTAAATGGAAAAAAATTTAGTATTTTTGCGGATATTTTTGTGTGAAAGAGGAAAAGAATATTTGATTAATATAATTTTGAATACCATATTTATCACAATGAATTTCATTCCACTCACATTTCTCTTCCTTACATTGTTATTCCAGTCTCTCTGAGAAGCACGCTCAACCTCCTTCTGTTTCGTTGTATGGAGAACGGTGGGCGGACGTCGCAGTTTATCGTTGGCACTCGATTTATGAGGTCCTGGACTCCGAGCAGTCGCCAAGAGAGTGGGCGCCCGCGACAAAAAATAGAGGAAGCGGACAAGAAAGAGATTTGGAGACGAAAACTGGCAAATGGTGGCTATGACGGCGATATGAAGACGGCTGGAAACTTCGGGCGAGTATTTGCGAATGAAGGGGAAAAGGGAGTAAAAGATGGGGGTAAGGGAACAAATGAAGAGGATAAGGGAGAGAACGAAAAGCGTAAGAGAGCGAGTGAAAGGGATAAGGGAGAGAAAGAAGGGAGTAAGGGGGCGAATGAAGAAGGCAGAAACTGGGGTGAGGAGGTGCTAGGGATTGCGAAAGAGAGAGAACAAGGCAACAATACTAAGGAGATTCGAGCTACCGGATTCTGTTGGATTCGTGAAAATGAAGGAAAGATCGCAAGTTCTGTGAGCGGAGAGTTCTGTGCAGAGAGTTCAGGCAAACGTTCGAGGGGGTGGAGACACAAGCTTCGATTTGGAGCTGGGGCGAAGACGAGTCTCGGTCAATGTATGAGAGCAGGGCGGGAGCCAGTGATTTTAAAGGGTGAGACTCGAGTTGCGGGAACAAAAGGCGGCGCTCCGGTACTCACGTCGGGGTGCCACAAAGGGAGCAGACTTTTTTGAGCTGAAAGAGGCAGCACATTGGCGAGAGGTGAGGCCTGGAACTCAAAGTGAAATACACAAAAGAGATAAAAGAATGTGTGTATAAAAGGTCACAGTGCAAACACAGGGGTGAACTTCTTTATGTAAAGGGGAAGGCTCCGAGAAAGACACCAGCTGAGGTCAGCGCAGAGCCAGTATTGCTTCTGTTTACGAAGTGGCACTGACTGGAACGTTCTAGGGTTTGAGTCTCGAGGGTGGCAGATTTTCGACGTAAGTTAGATAGATCAAGTTCAACCGGTGTCTGGAGAAGAATTCTGTCGGTCGACTGCTCTGACCGGTATTCTTCCGCAATTTCTCGTATCAATACCAGGGAAATGCAATACCCATACAAACGGGCCTCTGACTGTGCGCGATCTGTGTTTTCGTCCTTTCCACTCGCGTTATTCACATATGATTACACTTACACACACTACGCTTCCGTACAGCGTCACCATTCTGGAGCTTACAGCTTATCCCGCCTAGGGCGATGCCCCACTGTGGGAGATACCTGAAGGAGGGAATGTCCCGCGAGCCAACGTGTAGGTCAGCGCCGGGTCCCGCATCCAGCCGGAGAGGAACACCGCCACTCCCTGACATAAAACATTCACGGGACTAAAGATCCCATCTGTTGTCGTTCTCGGAAACATCAGTCAAACAATCGAGAAAGACAGGCAGCCAACCAAATGACCGCAAATTCGTGCCTAGCCCCGACGATTGAGATAGCTGCCCTCGCGTGTTCCTTCCCCCCTCCTCTTGTCAGTCCTGAACTCTCCTCACATCGCCTCTCGCGACGTACTACTTTGAAGTAATGCCCGTAAAGTTGTAAGAGAAATTAAAGCTGACAGTGACACAGTGCTCTTCTTGCGAGCGAAGTTTCTCTGCCACCACACCACTCGCCCTGGGCGCTGCTCCCTGGACGCTCGTCCTCGCGCCTCGACAGCCTCGTCGCACTGTCGGGAGGCTGTCAGAATTCTGGCGGCTCGCTGCTCTGACCTGATGTTTTCCGTGGTTGCTCTGATCAGTGCCAGGCGAATGTCGGAGCAGCACCTTAACAAAATGGCCTGCGGCCGGCGCGATATTTCCGACTTCCTTCTGGTTCCTACTTGTCACTATGACACTCGTTGGAAGACCAGTTGGGAACTGTAAGTTTGTTCCGATAGAGGCGCTGTATACCTAGAGGCGGGAAATAAATCTGGAAGAAGGAAACTTCTCCGACGAAAGTCGACGAGAAGGTATACGTGTCGCCCTAATCGACGTCCTTCAAATTCTTGTTTCCCTTGCGTCCCGTTCCCTTCTCTGCTCCCTCGCTTTTCCGTTCAAACTCTTTCCTATTCGCCCCATTATTCTCTCCCTCTCTCATTAATTCCCTCCTTCCCTCCCATTCCCTCACCTCCATAATTCGTCCTGCCACCTAGATTAGTTTTCATAAGCTCTTCCTCTTCTCACTTATTGTGAAAAAGTAGAATGCTGATACCTAAATTTAGAACATTGGTGCAAATTTACGCGTGCAATTAAATATTGTCGGTTTTGCTTTGAGTTAAGGTTTAAAGTTTCTTCCGTGCATTACAACTGAAGGCGGTATTTTAAAAGTGGTGCAACTCCATTGCCACTTCATTTGAGATTTTGAGCCATAATGTTAAGTGGTTTCAAAAAATTGGGGAGAGACTTAGACATAAAACATCGAGTTTTATTTTCTTATAAGAAACTATTGTAGATACATTTGTTTCTCTGAAGAATAACAAAGAATATAGCCTACTTAGCGAAACATAAAAAGATCCCTAAAGCGATATTATTTTAGTTTCTGGCTTAAAAAGAACAAAGTGAAGTTACAAGTACGGATTAATTCTAATTTTCAACTCTTTCTCAACCTCTCCAAAACCTTCATTCTTGGAGATTAGATTATGTTGTTAATACAATTGTTTCTTCGATTTTAGGCCAACAGATTAAATATTCAATTTTGTTTCAAATACCTGTAGTTTTTAAGTAGTTCTGAATGAAATTGGAAATATTTCAAACATGATTGACTATTACTTTTTTAAAGAGTTCAATTATTATGCTTTCAAGGGTTGTTAAACCGAACAGTGATTCGCCAAATGAATAATTTGCTCTGTCGGCTTCAGAAACGACATGTAACACGTTCAGAATAAATATACGGTACTTGCCCTGACTTCAAAATGGAGAAAATTATTTTTGTCTAAAAAGTGAAGTTGTACCACTACACCTTCAACTGTCAATAAATGTTGAATTTCCGTGCGTTTTCAAAACTGTCATAAACTAGAATAATTATTACTCGAAAATATGACATTTTTATTTTACACCCAAACACAATTTTATAAATCAAAATGTCTCAATTTGATGATTTTTAACAAAATGTATTTTTGTTCCTTAATAGTAATTGTACCCAAATAAAATGTAGAAAAGTGATAATTATGGTTCTTTTAGTACGAATGTCTACCAGGATATGGATTCCATTTCCATATGGAGACCCATTTCAAATGGAATGTCGGATTTGCACCTGTGCACTGCCCTTTCCGATTGAAGCGGTTTGTGCTAGCCCAGAGACAAAGGTAGCAACGTCATAAATGTCGCGGTCTGTGACACGCGGTTGTTGCAGAAGGAGTAATCATATTTGATGTTTTATATGTTTTAAAGTAAAGCGTAATCAGACTGCTTAGCTTTTATCTACAATACAGCGTTATCCCTAATGCTGCCTGTAAGTCAGGCAGCATTAGTGTCAGGTTAGTTCATACTTATGTCTTAAAAGTGCAAATAAAATAAATATAAAATAATGGGGCTTTAAGCACAGCATAGTGCGTAGCGTTCTACAGTGATACCTTGGTCCTTTCGCACTTTTGAGCACCTGCGCATGCGCAACTGGAACTGCAGATGCGCAAAGGGCCGATGTTGCTTTCTACTGTTGTACGCTTCGATGAGCTTGAAGTTGCTAATATAAAGAAATAAAACGATATGTACTTGCAAATACATTTTCTGTTCATATTTTCAAATAATTTAACACTGCTGTTTCAACTCATTTGTTCTGTATTTGCACAGTGTAGGTAAAAATGATATATCTAACAAGTTTTGACACCATAGTAGAATTATGATGACACCGGAGCCATTTTAATAGTACATGCAATGCTTTCCTCTTTTCTCCCCTATAGCAGTTCTGACCCCAAAACGACAAAAAAATCGCCACATAGAAGCTCACGAAAGTTGATCGTGAGAGCCCTCCGAGAAACAGTTGATCCACGGAGTGTCCAGAGCGCCTCGCCCTAAAAAAGAGCTGACGGCAACACCTCGCCCAAAAAACCGTCCGCGCGCGTTGCCTCGTCACGCCGCGGGGCCAACCCGCGAGCCTCTGCACAAGAAGTTCTTCCCGACCCGTCTGGGGTTTGTGAGAGCGACCACGTGCGGCGGCGGCGGCGGCAGCGGCGTAGTCAGCTGGTGGGGTCAACGGCCTGGCAATCGCCGCGGCCTTTGGAGGCCACTGTGCCCGCCGCCGCCGCCGCCACCGTTGCCGCAGGCGCAGAGAGCGATCTGCGTTAAGAGAATCCGGAACCTTCTCCCCACCACCCTTCCGACAGGCCACGAAATCCCAGACCTCGATTTCTCGCATACCGCGGCTTTCCGTATCCTATTTTGTTAATGCGTAATTGATCTAAAATAGGTATTAGTCGATTAATTGTTATCGCTACACCTAAAAACAAACGGTTGTGAAGGGCGGTGAATGCTTAATCGATTTCACGTTGCAATAAAAAGCTCTAGAATAAAAATTTAGTCAGCCGAAAGACATAACAACCATGATCCAAATGATTTGCTTTGGAATAATACAAAGTGATGAAAATGTGATTCAGTTCTGTACCGATTCCGTGACTGAATCTGGAGTACTGACAGCTCTAGAAGCCCTGCCGAATGTAAACTTTCAACAGTTTCAATATTTTCTGCTGTCTGAATATTCGACTAACAATTCAAAGAAGCGAGAAGGTTCATGTTGAAATGTTGCGACAGCAAATTTCACAATGGTGAAGGTGTTTCATCACTGACATAATTATGTTTCCTTTCGAAAATTTCTTCATCGGTAGAAGAGGTTTGTAAACTAAGACGCAAAATAAAGACTTATCCTTTTTGAAGATTTTCAAGTTATGATTATAAATTTATTTAAACACTTTCATAATATATTTTATCTAAGATATATTTTGCATTCGTTTCCGATAAATATGAAAATTCAGTAAAAAGCAAAGGAGAGCGTGTGCTTCTTGACTTAAATTTTTCTGCTTCTGAAACGAGTGTTGGTAAACTTCGTAGCTTCGTAAATACGATTGTACTCACGCAATTATTCTATTTACTTAAAAGACGATGTCTTCACAGAGAATGCTCATGGAATTAAGTTGTTCGTGTTTATAAAGAAGGTCCATGATCCGAAACGTGTTGGTATCCCTTGTGTCCTCATTCAATGTGTGTAGACCTTTGCGACACATGGTCGTGCCCACGCCAACCAACAGTCACTGCTGGCGTTTTCATTGGAATATACTACGTAAACAAATTCGCGTTCGGAACCGTTCAACTGCGAAGTTTTGTCAACGATGGTGCCCACTTGCTTCATCCTCGGATTCTCGACGAAGGTTCTGACATCTGCTAACAAATTTCCCTATTGCAGCCGACAAAAGCGGTAATTGTTTATGGATCCTATGGACTCCAACGGGTGTGCCCTGGAAATTAAATGAGAAACTATATTGTATACTGCAAAACTGAAAAAAAACGCATGACTTAACAAGGTCATGAACTCGCATAACCTGACGTCGTAACATTACACCAAACACGTTTGAGTTTTCAAACGCAGGTAGACCTAAGTAACGATTCTTGTTTCTCGCACTATTTCTAGCGCCGCCGCCTTTGTTCGTTCATTTGCCCAGAGCACCTGTTCCGTTATCGTCAGGCAAACTTTCCGTTGCTTCTGCCGCCCTGAGCTTCGTCGTCCACAGGTCTCCGCTGTGTCCTTCCACCGCCACAAGCCGCATTGACTCCTCAACCACCTACTCCTCCGATGCGTAACTAACCGTTCCCACAATATTCCAGGCCCCTTTGATGCTGTTTTAGCCTTGTCATGTATCTTATCGTCATCATAGGGCGTTTTTTGTCAACTAACCTCCTAGGTTGCTGCCGCTACCTGTCCTCACTTAATACCAGTGCCTGTTTGACCCGCATAGTGTTCTTCTAGCTTCCGGTTCATAACTCCGCAGTAGCTGGTAAGCTCATCGCGGACGCGCCGCTCGTGGCCCCAAATAAGCCCGTTGGGGAGGGTTGATGGCGGACGGGCGGCGCGCTCCCCACGAGGCCCTTCTCACCTTTGTACGCAGGCAGGCACATCCACAGCATTGAGGCAGGGAGCGGAGGGAATAAAGTATTGCAAGTGATGCCATGTCACAACACTAAAGCAGACAGGCAGGATTCGAACCTGGAAACCCCGACCTGGCAGCTCCCACCGTAACCACTACGCTGGAGGCCCCGGCTGTGTATTTAAGCGTGGAACTCGTAATCTCCTCGAACCCCTCCAACCCTGACGTCACCCGTCGGCGCCGGCGTCGCCG
The DNA here is from genome assembly GCA_017312745.1 of Gryllus bimaculatus. NCBI lineage: Eukaryota > Metazoa > Arthropoda > Insecta > Orthoptera > Gryllidae > Gryllus > Gryllus bimaculatus. Next base: position 918,827 of record BOPP01000304.1, on the reverse strand, counting down.
TTGCCGTCGTCGTGGCCGGGCGCGCGGCGCGGCGTGGCGCGGGGGCGAGGCAGCTGCGCCGTGGAGGCGGGGTCCCGTTGCCGAAACACAGCGCCGGGCGGAGGGGGCGGGGCGCGCGAGGGCAGAGACCGCCAGGTCGTGAATCAGGGCGTGACCGGCTGGGGAGGGGCTGGGCACGTGCGTCGCAGTCACGTCCGCACGCTCCTCGCTCGACTCGCGACCCACCGCACGCCCCGCGGCCCGCGCACGGCGCTCGCCCCGCGACAGGATGCGCACACGGCGCCTACACAATTGCCAATGGCTGTCACGTCCATTGTTGTGTAATGTCACGTTGTTACAGATTATTAAGCTACTAAATGGTGAATCATATGTTGCTATAAACTAAATGAACGCCTTCTGAATAACATTACGATAGTTCAATGGCTGCAGCTCGACTGGCCACGCGGGAAACGAGAGTTCGATTTTAGGCTCCTTCCGTTTGTAAAGAGCAGACGACGCCATCCAGCAGAAAATCGAGGGCGAACAATGCGTATGTCGTGTTTATTATTATACCATTTGAACTTGTTATAAAGCTTGCTTAGACGTGTGTTGTAGGCTAATAACGTTCTCATTGTTTTTTCTTCTATGATCCGTAACTTAGAAATCACCAATGCAGTGCGAACGCGCCGAGGATTCGCATCAGTGGGATTTAAGTGAAGATACGACGAACACTCGGAACCCTAGGATTTGCAAAGCAAGGGGTAAGCAGTATCTGCGACTAAGGTCCAAGATCAGCTCCTTAAATCGGAATACTTTTAGAAATGTCTCTAGATGATCCACAAGATTCTACATGTAGGCTGTAATTCTCTTTGGTGTTATGGAGAGAATTTACATAAATCTAGAATGCGTAATTCGATCTTACTGCAGACTTCATAGCAATCATTTTTTTTATTTTACACGTACTATCACAATATTCTTAACACGAGGCTCTACTATGTTTATATCCGACACTGTTTATAGCCCGAGCAACTAAATACTGGTAAAGATACGGTATTTCGAGGCTTGGACTCAAGGGTCTCCAGACGGCCCTGCAAAAGAAAGTAAAATACAAAAGCGAAATCAAGGAAATGAATTCTTTACTAGATTTCAATAAAATATATCAATTCAGTTTTTATTCAGCAAATCTATGTGAATGGGAAAACATAAAGTTAGAGACTGTTAAAAATTAAAATGAAGCTACTAATTATTAACCTAATACTAATTTGGGGATTCGGATCAACCGTTTATTTTTGTTTCATTTTCTCAATTACCTAAAGCCGTTTAGTGTTCACAACTATGGAGAATACTACAATATCTCAATACTGCTCTGTATGAAATTTTGTCGTCCGTCCGTTCAGATGTCTTAAAAGAGATCATGAAGACAATTGTTCAATTAGAAATTAGTTCAATTGTTAAAAATGGGTTCAAATACCGCTCAGCGCGGGTTAGTTCTTTAACATATGACTGCAGCGCTAAACGCAAAACGTTGAAGTGCCGAAGAATTCTGTGGCAGTCTTTCTAGAAACTCAACATCTGTGCCTTCGTGTCTACATCATACCAACACCCTAATTCACTTAAACAGTGTTCTGAATGTAATGAGTTTTTCTTACTTCAAATTTACGATCTGGACTATGTCAACACCACCAGTTATGCGTGCAGAATTTCACATATCTTTCTCAATTTCCATCACCTTCGAAATCTTCTATCTCGACAATTCGCGTCAGGCCCATTACCACAATCACTTCTTCGTCTTTTCCGTGGTTTCTTTGTGTTCTCGTCTTCTTTGTTAGTCAAAATCAACTTATTGGGAACAGGAAGTTCGGCCCTGAAAGAAGGCTATTTTTAACACGTCTTATCCCTTGCAAACAAGGTGTGACCCACATGAACCACGCGAACTGCGCAACTCGCAGACAGATTGTTGCTACCAGGAAATGGAGAATTACCGTCCATATGTATGAAGGATGGAAACAAACGTAGACGCTGAATTCATTGCATTTTAAGTACACATTATACAATGCAGATATGATGAATGGACCCCACAGCAATCTTCCTAAGTGAATTCAAGAACCCAGTTTAGTCTTATGTGTGTCTGAATTGATGCATTCTCAATGTTTCCACACAAACCCTATATATGATATCTGTATTGTTGAAGAAAGTGGGAACCGGCGTAGTAAACGTATGAATCCATTATCGAAATAGAGTTAATGTTTTGGTTTTTCATTTATCTTCTCATCCCTGCTTCGTTCACCCAAAACGTAGATAGTACTGATGAAAACCCGCGCAAATGTAGCGTCACATTTTAAACCCGCGCGCAAATCATCCACTAGCACGCCGGTCGCGGTCCTTTTCAATTTATCCCGTTTCTTGAGCAGTCAGCTCGCAAAATTGTGGCGGCTGGGGCTCGCAAGCCCCGTGGAAGCGACGGCGCCGGCGGAGCTGCGTGAGGAACTGACGGGGAAATGGACCGCGGGACGCGCCCCAGAAAACGCGCGGAAGCGGGGCGCAGACGCCGCGCGCATTCGTTGGTGGATGGCGCATCCTCGGCGGCGCCTGGGGAAAAGCCTTCGAGTTCACGGGCGTCGTTACGAGCATAGTATCGGAGATGCGAAGAATTGGGGATGTTGCTTGATGCAGGGAATTGAACACACACAAAAATACTATTTAGAATACTCACAAAAAAACTAGTTAGAAGAGATTGAGTTTATTATTGTTATACACAGTGAAAATCCTAAAAAACTGGTACACCTGCCTAAAATTGTGAAGGGCCCCTAGCGAGCACACAGAAGTGCCAGAACACGACGTGGCATGGCCTCGACTAATGTCTGAAGTAGTGCTGGAGGTAATTGACACCATTAATCCTGCAGGACTATATAAACTCCTAAGAGTATGAGGGGGTGGAAATCTCTTCGGAACGCACGTCCAAGGCACCCCAGATATACTTAATATTGTTCTTGTATCGAGATTTTTGTGGGCAGAGGAAGTGTTTAATTTCAGAGTGTTTCTGGATTCACTCTATAGCAATTCTGGTCGTGTGGGCTGCCGCATTGACCTGTGGAATTGCCCAAGTCCGTCAAGATGCACAGTGGACATGAATGGGTGCTGGTGAACAGACAGGATGCTTTCGTAATACGTATCACCTGTTAGAGTCGTATCTAGACGTATCAGGGTCCCATATCACTCCAAGTGCACACGCCCCATACCATCACAGATTGAACTCTACCAGCTTGCACAGTCCCCTGTTGACATGCAGGGTCCATGAATTCGGGAAGTTCGTACTCATCCATCCGCTCGAAGAACTCGTACACGTCCATCCGCTCGAAACAATATGAAACGAGACTCGTGAGACCACTCAACATGTTTCCAGTCATTAACAGTCCATGACGGTGTTGACGTGCACAAGCGAAGCGTAAAGCTTTGTGTCAGGCAGTTATCATGGGTACACGAATGAACCTTCGGCTCTGAAATCCCATATCAATAATGTCTCGTTGAATGGTTCGCACGCTAACATTTTCAGATGCCCCAGCATTGAAATCTGCAGCAAGATCCGGAAGGGTTGCCCTTCTGTCACGTGTAACGATTCTACTCAGTCGTCGTCGGTCCCGCTCTTGCACGATCTTTTTTGCGACCGCAACGATGACGGTAACGGATTCCCGGTATTCACGGTACATTAGTGAAATGGTCGTTCGGGAAAATCCGCATTTCATCACGACCTCGGAGACGCTATGCCCCATCGCTCTTGCGCCGGCTACAACCCCACGTTCAACCTCATTTAAATCGTGATAATCTGTGATTGTAGCAACAGTAACCGATTGATAACTGTTCCAGGCTCTAGTTATCTTATATAGTCGTTGCCGACTGGAGCACCATATTCTGATTGGTTCCAGAACTATTTATTTCAATACGCATTACTGAACCAATTGTTTGGGCACTTCGGTGTATAATGTCCTTGGACACCAAACTCTTCGATCACGTTTCTTCAGCGACGTTAACATTTTGGAACAAAAACATTTCGGATGCCGTGCAAACTAGACTGTCGCCGCTTCATTCACATCTTTACTGTTCGAGAAACGTAGCCCTCTCTCTCTTTCGTCCTTCGAAACTTAAAATAACCGGGAGAAATATTAGGCTTTAAGAGGGAATGAGCTACCGGAACACGCAGACTTGGACGGTGGCTTGAGATTTTGCTGGCATTAGCACCGATGCGTTGTGGTCAAAGAGAAGGTGCGCTCACACGCCGGAGCACTAGCCATATACTCACTGTGAATGCTATAATTGCACTGACCTGAAACTACGTACGCGTCTTGAGAAGACTTTTAATCATACTCACAGACCTGTTCCGACTCGACTTTGGCAGGTAGTTGGGTTGGCAGGCAGACCACGACCAGGTAGATATATTGAAAGCGCTCCGTTTTAACATTAATATTTTAATGAAATATTTATAATAGAAATAAAATTAGATACAAATTGATTTGAATTGAAATTGTTTTGGAAGCGAAAAGAAACATTCTAAACGTACAGAAATGCAAATTTTAGTGTTCTAATAATATTTTATAAAGAGGAAATGCATTCATGAATGATCGTCTAAAACAATGGACGCAATGTATAATTCTAATGTGTGTTGGGCCGTGATGATAGGTTTCAGCACCTTGCTCGCGGTTGTCACGTGAGAGTTGAATCCATTGGTGTCGCTTAATATATCTGTCAGATATATCTCACCATTCAGGAATTCTAAAACACAAGAATTGTGCAAGAACGGTCCCAATCACAGTTGAGGGTCAATTTCTAGTGCTTACACATCGTATTAATACTACATTTGAGGTCAGGCTCTCAAGAAATTCGTAAAATGGCAATGAATATACAATGTGCCACAGAATCCACCTGTGCCATCTGCCTGGCGAAATGTAAATAAATCGGACGACGGCGCTACTGGCGGTTTGTCTCCTGTGGCTTCGAGCGCGTTGGTGACGCAAGCACCAACACAATTGCTGACAAAGCTGCTCGAAACGGGAACCAAAGGTTACTAACACAGCAATTAGAGGCGAGCTTTCGCGCCAACCCTGCGACGGGAGAGACACGGCGGCGGCGGCGGCGGCGGCGACGTAGGCTGGCGACGTAGGCGTCGGCGGCGTCGGGATGCAACGCCGGTCGCTGGGGTCTCCCGGGCGCCGCGAAGGCGGTTTCGCGCCGCGACGACGCCGTGCCAGCGGCGGCGGCGAGGGGGTCGATGACCGCTGCGCGCAGGAGCGGCTGTGGCTGTGGCGCCCGGCGGTGGAGATAGTGCGGCGGGACGGCGCGGGTGTGCGCCCGAGTTTCTCGGCCAAGCGCCCCACCAGCGCCCCCGCCAGCGCCCCCGCCAGCGCCACGCAAGGCCCGCCCCACTCAGGAACACGTTTCGATCGCCGCGCGCGGCCTCGCCGGGGCTTCCTCCGCGAACCGGACGCCGAATTACGACGCAACCGCCCCCCCCCCCCCCCCCCCGCCACATCCTGCGCTGCCGTAGCCGCGGCACGTGCTCGACGCCGGCCGCTGGCCCGGAGCGAGAAATCAGATTTTGTTTTCTTAAGTTAAAATTGGAGCGTGTAAATGATTAAGTCAACCCTTTGTGTACCTGTCTGTTTCGTTTTATTTATAAGAGTTATTTATTACAAATGAGCGCTTACTGCTTCTCAGTTAAATATTTTGTTTACTATTACTCTCACTCCATTAATGGTCTTGAGTGACAGAAACAGTACCTCTTTGGGAGAATTTCAGTTGTTGTTTTTGTTTCCTTCTTGAGAATTCGCTTCCTGACGAGGCCTTGTAATTTCAGTTTCAAATGTGGAAATGAGTTTCTTTTGTTTCGTATTGTCGTTTTGAGGCCATTCCGCAATAACTAATTTGTCATTGATATTTCGTTTTCGTGTTTTCGTCTTCAGTCTTTTTTACTTCTTTTCCATTTATTTTATTATTTTTGTCTTTATTTTTCATATTTTTGTATTTTCCCTCTGAATACCATTTCTTCTGAAATGTATTTCCTCTTTGCATGTCTTCTGCAAATTGTTTAAATAGAAAAGAATTATAGCTTGACTGTCTTATTTAATCGCGAGCAAAATACCCGGCGTGTCCCGGACTTCCTTCATCCAATCCTCGGGAAAGGGGAGAAAGATCAATTTTATATGTAAACCACTGTGTTTAAGACTTCCATTGTAACTGGTTCAAATGTTAATAAAATACTACAATTTTATTTCATTTAAATATTTTACAGTATTAGAATAAAACCAGTTCATCTGCTCCGCTACTGGCCTCTGGCGAATATATTATATTAGAAAACAATGTTCTCTTAGCAACAGGCAAAAAATATTGATCGTGGTGCATTTACCAACATAGTATTTAAATTATTTATATCCTGCATTTGTGTTGCATTTATTTTTACCAAATTTTGCTAGGACATTGCGATAATCCTGAAGAACTTTTAAAAATTTCGAATCTATTCATACACAATTTGTTGTGGTGTCAATGTCGGCAACATGTCGTTGAATTCACTTTTTTAGTATAGATCCTTCAGGAGGGGGAACGTTCCATTTCATATTGATACCGTTCATTTGAATGCAGATTACCTATCTTATTTTTCCCTTAGGACTGTTATTGCTTAAAACATTTTTGTTTAACGAGTAGACACCGGGTCCCAGAATGAAATTATGAGGCTTTTCGTTAAGGATTAGATTTGCACATCTGATAATCTTCTCTCTTACTCTATTGTTTTCCAAATGTGCGAGATATTGAACAATAATACAATAACTTATGATCTGTTGTAATGATATCTGCCCTAATCTCGTAAAATTCTCTAGTATTTCGCATATAATGTTAGAATACACAAAATCCCTAAACATTATTTCAGAAATGTGCTTATTTAAGCTGTATTCTTCACTCTACATATTATATGACGAAACAATCTTCACACTTAGGTGAAATGGCACAAACGATCACATTTTTTTACACTCTAAAACAATCATGAAATTGAAGTCTCGGCATTCACAACATTTACGGAAACTCATATTTTTATGCTTCAAAAACATAATTTCAAATGAAAACGCATAAAAAATGTCACGTCAGATATGCCAACATCTCAATATTTTTCTCGTCTTCTAAATTCAGTTTCTTATTCGATCCAAAACTTATGGCCAACAATTTCTGACGTAAAATAAGACTTGATTAACCGCACATGTGGATGACTCTTCGACATTACAAAGACGGAGTAAAGACAGGATGTGCAGTTCAGTAGAAAACAATGTCAGCTTTCAATTGTGAAAGCAAACATTATGACTCTGTGAAGTTAGACGAGATCCGTTTTATTTCTTGAAGTATAACTGTTTCAGATTGTGAATTCCAACTTCTACAAGAGATTCTTAAAAAACCTTTTGTTATTTTACCCCTTGATTTCACTTTGGTAGATACTCTAATAATAGAGATACAAATGTGCTCGCATTCAAATATTCCTTACTAGCAAGCTTCAAAACAAGATTCTTCAAAAGTGTTGGAAAGTTATATTGTCAGTTAGAGAACTATAATGAATCTATTTCATAAAAATCAATGTTTGGTCGTATATTATGAGCTGCCGTACCGTTCATTCGATTGCGATAAAACTGTATCAACTTATTGCCTGCACTTGCGCGAAGAATATAGGCATAGAGCAACGCAACCCGCCGCACAGTCAAGTATTAAGCGCGTCTTACCTGCACATTCTGCCCATGCGGTTGTGAAATATCGGCCGAAATTATTACCTAAACGTTATCTCGGACAAGTAAATAAAATTTCTCCAAGATAGTGTCAGAGCGAATGCATGCCCAAACGTAAGGGAGAACGTTTTAATAATAGGATACTAGGCCACCATGTCCAAATTAGGATGTAGAATAAACCCTATCTCACGAGAAAGTCTTTTATCTATTACAATTTTTGCAGATGCAAAACGTTATCAACAATCACGAGACCAGTAAGTGTGAAGTGTAATATATTACAATAGCCCAGCGGGGTCCACTAGTAAATAGTATTTGGAACCTCCGAAAGAGCGTTCCGTAATTACAATTGCTTCGTTACGCAACCAAAGAAACCAAATTGAACCTTCACGTCTGTTCTTTGACTAACTGTTGAGTACAGTTACAAAACAACTACATTTTACCACCATGAAAGTAGAACAACAGTTCTAAACAAGTGTACAGCAATGTTGGTTAATTTTGCGTAAAATCTTACTGGAATAAACTATGTTCAAATCGCAGCAGGGAACTACGGAATTACCACTCTGAGCAATCGACTGGCTAGAGCGTGTTGCAACCTTGTGTCGGTTTCAATCATCGCAATTTAGAAATTTGGCCCGGGCGTCCATGTTTGTCTATTGTCTCGTGGTGACCCCTAAAGCAAGGAACCTGCCAGCGTGCGCAGAAACATTCCTTCCAGACTGTTGGGTAAGCGACCGTCTGGAAAAGACACTAATAATAGTGTTCATCATCTGAAGTGGCCTCGAGGTGAAACGTAAGCGAAGTTTCTCTCCTGCACTGCGCTCTGTCGGGAAGGCCCGGAACGAGTGCGCCCGCCGCCCGATTCCCAGCGACCTTTGCAGTCCTTTCTCTTGCGAAACGAATGCGACCTGGCCTTACAAAATCGTGATTATTGGGTGGAGTCTAGGCGAGTGAAGATGCGTGAGCCTTCAGGTCTTTCCCTTTCCTGGGCAGACCAGTGGTAGTTTGGCATTGCCTTCATGAATATGAAGAATAATCACGAGGAGTAAATGATGGTATATGAATAATAATGGATAGATGCGATATGTAATGGATAACTCAAGTGAGGTCTCGGGTGACGCATGAACAATGTGCTTGCGTTGTGCAACGTGGTTTCTGTAAGGCGGTTCCGGGCTCAGCGGTTCCGGGCCAGGGCCAAAATGAAGCTGTAGCTTTCTAATACAAATCACCTCAATTTTGATAGCTATGTGACGAAAGAAAAAAACTCTAAAAGCTAGATACAATCACATACACATACGTCAAACACATACATGTGATAAGTCAACAATCCTTACTCCGTGCTTTACTCGGAGATCGAACCTGCAGACGTTGTGTTCAGACGCGTGGACGAAACTCCAAGCACCTCCGCCGCCGCCGACGGCTTGTCCGTGAAATGACGTTTCATGAAAAAGTGAACCTTTGTATTTGGATCGGTTCATTATAGATTTACAATCAGCGCGAGGCAAGAGTTGGAAGATTTGGATCAAGCTCATGTTTGAAGAGACATTCATTGATTTTCAGAATATTGTACTGTTAGGAAATGTTTGTCATTAGCGAATAACGTGAATGGTTTATTGGAGGCGTACTTATATTTTGTGCTCAAAACTTTAATAATGTCATTTTCTTCTTCTATATTTCTTTTCTATTAAGGAATATATTGTATTTCTTAATAATACAATATCTTTCATTGCACCAAAACTCCTCGATTTGAGTCTCCATATGTTCGCCCAATTGCTTTAACTACGAAGATTGCACCTATTGTATTAATTACCATAATTTAAACATGAATTGGCGACCTCAGGTGGCATATGAATGTGAGAATCCACGCGTTTAAATCTAACATTTTTGACGAAAATTATATTTTGGCTTATTTAAACTAGTTTTAACATATATAACATATTAAAACATTTTTCGAATTTGACTAGTGTAACATTGAACAAAATTACATAGCATGTTGCTTAAATTTCAGACTTCTAAACTGCTGAAGTGCTCTTTTGGAAATTTTCCTCAGTGGGAATGAACCCTGTTATTCTAAGGCTGAGTTGAATGTATTAAATTGATTATGTTAACGTACTTGCGTTCTGGTGTTCAGGGCTAGATTAAAATCTTAAGGGACCCTAAGCATCATACGAACTATGTGGCTCCCTAATACTGAGAATAAATAATCAACATATGTCTGAAAATAAAAGTATAACATTATCAGTTTAAACAATTATCTGAATTATAAATACAATATATGCATTCATACATTCATTGACATATAACTTCAATTAATTTTCGTCTACATTTTTGTACGACATTGCATATTAATTATCTATTTATAATATGAATCAGATTTATTTAATGTTTTGTATAGTTAATCAGAAAATAAGTATTCATTATTTTTACACACTTATCTCCGACAATACTGACTGAATATCTAACTTACTCCCATAATACTGGACCTCTAGGAAGTTCACTATATCTGATAATCCCAAAAAATATTTTTCAACTATAATTTATTTCATTATTTCAAAGGTACAGTAATATATCCGATCACCAACAATTCAATTCTTTGTGTACTCTTTACTATTTATTTTATATTGTCGAGTCTGAATGACTGTTAGTGCGATGTTAGAGTACTTTCTTAATTCCTGTATTTTCTTCTGCATCACACTTGTATTCTTCTTTCTGTAAGATCCTTTCAGTGGATTAATAATGCTCATTTAAATCTTTTTTCATCCATTGATGATCCGTGTTGATGAAGTCTTCAGGCTGGACAGAACTGCCATTTACGAGCAGAAGTATCCCTCACTGGCACGGTCCCCTTGATCCCCTCCTTTCATCATAAAATGTTTTATGACTCACGAGACACTCATTTGCAAGCCCTTTGTGTTTTATGAATTTGCAGCACTGAAGCGAAACATTTGCTCCCCGAACCTGCACTTAATTTTCACTAAAATCGAAGTTGAGAGTTCACTATAACCAAATCTTCTATTGCTTATACACGAATTCACTGGGTCCAGAGCCGACTGGACCGGCTGAGATGGCTCACGGTATCAACTGATGTCACTGCAGGGCCTCAGACCGGAAGGTTCCACAGTTCGAGACCCGACGCTGGCAGCATTTTCGACATTGGCGAGATAGCCAGGTCAAAATTAGCTGCAGTCTGAGGGATAATTCTAACCGACTGCCCTGGTCGGCAGTTCTCCGTGGTTTCTCTGTGCGGCAGCAGGTGAATGCCGGACCAGAACCCTAACAAACGGACCACGGACCGCGCGCGGTCTTTCCTTCCTCCTCTTTATTCTACCCTCCCCCCTGACTTATACACATACTTGCACAAACCACACTACCACACATATCGGGAGCTTATAGAGTTGTGCCCCGCTGTTGGAAGATACCTGGATGGGGAAATACGCGTGCCGACGTGTAGGTCAGCGGCGGATCTCTCTGGAAAGAAGATCGTTATATCTCCCTTATGGTATACCCTTATGGGAATACTGACCTTAGCCGTTGACGCGCCAGGAAAGAGGGCCCGTATCCATGGGAGCACCCTAAGTACGTCCTTATTCTGCGCATGTTGTAAGCCAACGTCCGCTTTTGTTGCAGTGGAGGAGATGGACCAGTACCTGGACTACATCGGCGGGCCGGCGGGCGCGCTGGCGCTGACGGGCGTGGCCGCCGCTTCCGCCTTCTACCTCGCGTCGCGCCCCACGCCGCAGCGCCCGCTCGTCGCCCTCGACCGCCAGAGCTTCCCGCTGCCGGTGAGTGCAAACACACACACACACACACAAATATTGCGATGGAGGGTGCAGATCCACCGTCATCCTTGAAGGTCGGTGAACGCCCAGCCTCCCTGGCGCAGTGGCCCTCAGGCCAGAGCGGCCGCGCAACTTGCCCAGGCAGCCCGCAGGCCCTCGGCGGCGCTTGGAATATTTTGTCGTGTGGGAGGAAGGTGCGTGCGGCAGCGACGGAGGGAGGTGCCTCCACAGTCTGCTGTATGTCATACTCGGCTCTTCGTTTGGGCAAAGGAAGGAAAATGAAGAAATGCTTGTTTTTGTGTGTTCATGAATGGTGGTTTGTGAAAACCCCATCCGTGGCCAATTCCACAAGCAAAACCCCATGTTAGAAGTGGCGGTTCGAGTCGCGACTAATATGGCCTGTTGGTCTTAGAGATATCAGCTATCCAGTAGGCATAATGAGCTAATTCAAAGAAAATACGCATTATCCTCATTAGTGTAAAAATGGTACGTGTCTAAAGTCAACAAATACTTATACAATGCTAATATTTATTTTGCATGTTTGAGATTTGTTTCATAAAATGCTTATTCCAGGTATATGACGAATAATATTGTATTTTTAATTGGTAAGTCATTAAACTGTACTTTTGCTGAACCTTTGAAATACGTACTAAAGCATCCAAACACTAAGTTTTCCTGTCAAGCACACTTACGTCTCCTGGGAGTAATTCGCCTGATGGAAATGTCACTCCAACCACAAAGTGGACAATGCTGGAAATTTGGAGTGTTCTTGATGACTCTAGCATCAACAGAAATTTCCATTGAGTTTTTTTCAGAAAGATGTAGAAACCCAGGACGTCATAAACTGTAACTATTTTGGGAAAGCTTTTGCATACATAATTTTGGAGGGTGAACGTATTTGGCTACTAGTAATGCATTAATTAATTGCTCTCATTTTGGGGTATTTTGCCATTGTGTTAGTAAAAATTAAAATTGTTTGTTTGTTTTTATGCGATGTATTGCATACTTAATAAAGGCTTTATCCCTTAGTCTGTCACTGTTAAGGAATTTAGTTTGACAGACGCCGGTATACTAGAGAAAGATAATGAAAAAAGACGAAAAAGCGGCCCGTTGCTTCGATTTCATTTGAATGAGCGTGATTGCATCACAGCAACATGGTTAATTCGTGTCAATGTCATTTTATAATAATTTTGTACGTTTGGGCAAAGTTTATTTCACGGAAGACACAAGATTAAATTTCTTCAAGAACATTATATTGAGCACAAAGAAAAAATGTGGAAATTACTACATGATGAATATTAGTTTAGATGTGTAGAAATCGTGAATATTTTCAATTTGCAAGACACATAAAGTATTGTTCTACATTCCGAAACATCGGTAACACCTTATATTCCCCATTACTCAAACTAGCACAGAGAGCCTTGAAGTTGGAAAACAAATACCGGAAAATATTGTGATAAAGGATTTCTAACCTTCCATTACAATGAGAAAGTTGTAATTGAAGTAGTTTGTACAAAAGGTAAAAAAAGTATTATTTCCGAACTATTGTAAAAGCATATATATATATTACTAACCGTAGGGATGCTAAATTACATCCCTACGGAAAAGTAGGCTATATATATATAT
>BOPP01000304.1:891079-901466 GCA_017312745.1 Gryllus bimaculatus | reverse complement strand
TAATAATAATAATAATAATAATAATAATAATAATAATAAAATTATTATTATTATTATTATTATTATTATTATTAATATCTACTAAAATTTGAAGTGATGATTTTCTCAGTTCAGTGTCACATTTATTGGACTAACTAGAGTACAAAACGACCTCATGATAATTCACACACTTCAGTTGTTCGTGTATAATATCTCTAGGGTCCATTATAACCTCTTTATACATTCATACTGAATCGAACGCAAATAATAGCTTGTCTACTGCTTTGAATGTCCAAACTTCTGGTAATTTAAAGTTTGGGCAATTTACCAAAGTTTAGTAAATGTTCATCAACAGATACAATATTGAACTGTTGTGTTTCCAACTATTCCAGATATTATGCCAAAAATAGTCTTTTTTTAATCTCTCGTTTTGCATGAAGTACCCGTAAATAAATGTTTAATTTGTTCTATTGTCTGAGTGTTGAGCATTTGAATGAATGCCTGCCCTCTCTGAATGGTATGCAACAGTTGTCAACACAAAGCATGATGAATTAGCCAGTATTTGTCAGAAAATGATTAAGAAGACTTACGTCATTACGAGTTTGTTCAACCCCATGCTCGTTTTGAAGTTATTGGTTAGGATGAAGTTTTCATTTCACCGAGCTAGAGTGAAAGAAGAGGGAAAATTAATTGTACTCAATTTTCAGTTACGCTCGTCAGTACACAGCGATAATATTTCGTTTATACATTTTGCACAATACGTCTTTCTATGTGTATATTAGATTTCCTCGGTTTTTCACATTACCAATCTTATAGAATGCTATCTATTTTCGTCACTTAATTTTTTCCTGTCAGAACCGTAATTGACCCTATTTTCCGCAAGACATAATATTTATGCAGTGGCAGTGAACCTTAATGGCATTCCGACTTCCAGACGGATGCGATGTCCGTACGATTGCAAGGAGTGAAATTATTATTTTATGTTGTTCAACTTTGTCCTGTGTTGTCTCCTACAAATCGAAATAGTTTTGATAGAGCCAAGGGAGATGGGTTCGCGTTCCTCACAAGACGAACTTCAGATAACCGTGGTAAGCAGCCATTTATTACGCAAGTGGGCGGCGACGGCGCCCCCCCCCCGCCCCTCGGCCGTGGGCCCTGGGAGCGCGCCAGCGCCCACGCTCGCGTCTCCAGTAAACAGCGCGGCACCCGCGGGCGGGGAGGCAGGGTGCGCCGGTGGCGTGGCGGATCACGCTCGCCTTCGTGTGGGAACAAGAGGACTGGTGGGATTAGAAAATCTTCTGTCGAGAACGGGAGAAACGACATTATTGACATTCGTACGAATCTGTTGTTATAAAGCAACAAGTGAGTTCTCAAATATGTATCTGAAATTCATAAAATGTAAATGAGAGAGCGTGTAGGGTAAATAATAGAGATCTGTCTGAGAATAAATAATACAAAATTCTAGGTCGATGATGATTATGTTTTGAACATGTGATCGGAAATTTCGAAGTAAAACTTGTGAATTTAGCTCCTGATTTGTTATGCAACTTCCCATGCACTGGTGTTCAGCAGGTCCCATTCTGAAGTGGTCAATAATATTTAGTGTACCATTTAGTCAAACATTTTATTCTTGAAGAGTTGCCTAACAATTAGGAGATGTCAGAAGTGAAACTTTGTTATGTGAAAATCACATGTTTATTGGCAAAATAGTGTTCATTTTCGAAAACTCCTTCTGTTTTAGAAGTTTGTAACGTGTATTCGGAGCCACTGTATATTTTCATAAAGTATATATAAAATATAAATGTGATCTGTACTTCATTATATTTTACTGCTCAAATAATGTATGCATTTTTTTTATTTTTACGGACCTAGAAACATTCTTTTTAATTAGGTTGTATAGGTTCTGTTCATTAAAAATTCGTATATATTTTCTGCCAAAAGCTTAGTTTGTAATAAAATTTACTATAAAAACAATCCAATAACGCATCAAATCGTGTTACGTATGTCAATACTAAAACGCAAAATGTGAAAGTATTTTCTTGCCTATACGGAAGTGGTACGTAAATTCATTACTAAATTTTGTACGAGGCAGAATCAACGACCCTAAAATCCCTCTTCTTTCCAAGGTAGAAGTCCTAGTCGTATCTATGATATAGTCGTAGTGAACAAATATACGCAGTTGCTTTTATCTGAATACTATATACTTGTAGAAGGGAATGTGCGTATGTGTGTCACACATACATGCAAAAACTACGTTTCTGATTTTGCTGAAACTATCGCATTTTGTTTTATTAGTAATGAGTGTGTTTAAAGAATGTTTTGAGTTAAATAGGACTTGCGAGGCTGTTGTTGATGATGATTTATTGATTTATGACAACTTAATCGCCCCTGAACTCTACGCAACCCGTCACACGTTCAAGGATTAAGCGCGTTTTATCTGCATACAAGTAGAATCTTTTGTTTATTTTTGCATTAAGAAAGTAATATGTTTAAAGCGTGTTTATTTGAGAAAGGGGTTAAATTATATATGTGAAATATTGAAATACTACTACTACTACTACTACTAATAATAATAATAATAATAATAATAATAATAATAATAACAATAATAATAATAATTTCATTACTGCAGAGTAACGTTGACAATGACAGTACAATGAGAATGTACAAAAGTAAAAATTAAGAGAAACAATACTTATAAGTATTAAAAATATTAAGCAAAACATATAAACAATTAAAAAATAAATAAACAATAGATAAATAATACAAACAAACAGGAAATACACCCAAATGTACTAAAAAATAGATAAGTAAATAGATTTAAAAAAACATATCTTCTCCATTTTGTTTCTTTACTTCATTGCATTTTTCTGTAACCAGTAATTAATACATTAATGACAAGAATATGCATCGTACTTCGCCCGTACTTTTGTTGTGTTCTTCTTCTTGTCCTCAACGACAGTGCACTTCACTGCACATCGTTGTACATTTGCGCTCTTAAGAACTCTCGAACGCATAACTCGCGTGCTTTTGCGAGAGATCGTCAGCATCTCTGCATTGTTCTAGTCAATCGTGGTCCAAAATCTATTGACAAAGCTGAATTTTCTGTACCTGGTCTTTGCTTTAGGCATTTTATTCTATGAGAATGGTCGCCCGTACTTAAGTAAATCCCGTACTTAAGTAAGTATCGACCAATCTCTATGGCTGAATCGAAACAAGGAAGGGAATTATATCACGGGAAATGTGTTGCTGATACAGGAAAGATATTCGTATGCGAGCAATATGACGCTCAGGTCATTTGAGAAAAATTTCGCGGAAACACATTAGAAACACATTAGAAATACGTACATCCGAGAGCAGCGCCTGATTCATCGGACTTCTGGATAATGAATCAGGTGATGGAGTGTAATTTTGTAGTCCTAAATCCGACACTCTAGACAAGATTTTTATTGCTCCATTAGTGGTATTTGTAGATCAAGAATACTTGTTTGTGAACAATTAAGATGATTATGTTTATTGAAAAATGTTTTCTGTAATGTCGATTTCCAATGTTTGCCTCACTTGAACCGGCTTTTCTCTTCTCGAAGTGGAGTTTGGAGGTCCATCTCGCCTTCGGCAGCTGTGGATGAGCTTCTGTGTGGCTCCCCCGCGGCAACGCTTGCTTTGGGCGTATCAAAAGTCTGTCCGAAGCAAGCGTTGTCGCGGCCGAGCTGCAGAGCACATTCATCATCGAAGAATCATCGCACCATGAATTGGAAATCTCTAAGGGTCTATTTTCACTTTTGTTGTGAATAAAAGATATGTGATTCAAAAAGGAATGTTGATTGTGAAAGAAAAGTCGAGACAATAATACTTTCATAATTTCTATTTTACTAATATAATTAAAATGTATAAAATAAAATGTAAAAAAATAGAAATGCAAATAATATGAATCATAACAGCAGCCTAGTGAATTCGTATGAAATGTTTTGTACCATGAAAATCAAAAAATCGTTTTATGATGCCAAGGTTTTTCTTTTATCTGAGTAAATATTCAAAACACATATTATAAATCTTTTTAATAATGTGTTTAGTCACAGTTAAATATTTGCGACACGTTACAGTGAAGAAGAATTTGGTTCAGAGGGGGCCAAACTTACGAAGTTTCTTAGCAAACGTACCATTTCTAGAAGTTACTGGGAGCTACTATAAAAAATCACGCCAGTAATGAGAAGTTTCATTCAAACTATTCAGAATACCATATTTCTGATGTACGAACGCAAAACATAACGGACCAAGCTTAATTCCTCAAGCTTACACTATCAAACTAAGAGCGTGGCAGTGTCAGTTGTGTGCGAGTATGCAAACGGCTATTTTGTTGAGTCATTTGTCTGGGTTCAGTGGAGCAACTCCAGGTTAGACAACCCGTGACTCAGATCCACTGAAAAATTTCCCTTCAGCTCGCGATGGATGATTTGGGTGATTATTTTGGATCCATTTACATTCCTGAGCAACTGCGAAATAAAATGATCCTTATGTTCTCTTAGAGCTTCATTTTTGTTCTGATTTCAATCTGCACACAATCCATGAGTTATTAAATTCCCTGTAGCTTACAAGGTAGGTGATTTGTGTGTTGAGATTACAGAATATTAGAATACGTATCCAAGTCAGCATATTTCGTAAATTTGCATAATTTACTTGATAAATAACTAGTCTTCATACGCTAGTATTGCCTCTTGAAAAGGTTATACTGTACGTTACATATCATTACGTTACACATTATTTTACATGTATTCTTATGTCACGAACTTTCATTTACACTGTTTTAGCAAACCTTTAAAAAATCATTTCCTTATGCTAAACACTCATTTCAAAGTTGACGACGTAAAAATGTGTCGCCACATGTTTATCAAAAAGTATTCTTTGTTTATTTTTTAAGGAAAATAACTTTGATACAAAATGAACATGTACCAGAGATGGAACAAATCACACACATGCGCTGTCCTCAGGGAACACTTACCTTGAAGTCTTAAATTCACCCTTAATGCATTAGGATCTGAGTGTGGTACCATTAGTGAAACTCCGATATCACTTGTAGCTGACGGTTCGTTTTCCAATTCGGGAACCGGTCAATCCTTAAATTGGGTTTCAACCCCTAATGATTTGCTGGCAGGCACGGGACTTCCATAACTTTTGGTACAGATTGTGAAGCCACCTAGAGAAGAAAATGTTTGCCTTAGTTGTTTTTTCGTAATTTTTAAATACATTTATTCAAAATCTATTAAAATAGAAACTATTTGCTATTATTGACAAAGTTCTTCTTATCGAACTTTGGTGATCACTTGTAGCTGAGGAGTATGATTTTGAAGGCAATGGTCTTTTTTCTGCTGGTTATAATAGGAAATAAAATCACCATAAGCTTACTTAAAAATCAATTTAAAAATCGAAAATTTATATTGAATGTTTAGTAAAGCATTTACGTAGTCCTTATTAGAATATACATGTCAAGCGCAATTATCAACTTTTCAGTTGCACTCCACTCCACTTTGAAGTTGGAGTTTGATAGTAACACGCGTTTGCCTCTGGAGGCTTCTCTAGTATTTTCCGACCGCAACCGCAATCGCGACGTTGTCTCTTGGCGCCGGGGGCGAAGGGCCAGTGGGGTTTTCTAGCTGCAGTGGCGCTGAGGGTCGCACGAGTCGAAGTCATCCGTTGTCGCTGCTTCGGGGAGGAATTCGCGTACTTCGATTGCCTCGTGACACAACACGCTGGCGAACTTTGCGGAGACGCACGCGACGGTGCAGTGATGCAGTTTGTGTTGCAGGTTTTTTTGTGTAATTCTTATGATTTTTTTCTAAATTAGTATTCTTTTACAACGCATATTCTATTGCATGAAAAGTTACTTTCAGAGGCAGATTTTATTACTATTCAGGTTGTTTTTCAATGACTACTAAGATACGAACATTTCAAACCTTTAAAACCCGTTAGAAAACAACGGTAATTTTAGATTATATTATTGGAAAACCAGAAAATTATATTCTCCACTTTGGACTGTAAAGAATAGAGCATTTTCATTTTCAACCATTTTTTTCTCAATTTCGATTTCTTTTAGAAATATTTTAAGTATTTCACGATATTGTGCCGCTTAATATTTGTTTCCGGAACGTGTCAGATGCACATCGATATAGTTGATCTTCAGAATTCTTCCTGCTGAGTGTTACGTGAGATGTTCTGTTTTATCACATCGGTTATCTAGCTCGAGTATTTCTTTAACTGTAAGTAGTATATTGGGGCAGAGTAATTTATTCTTCTTGGCTTTGGTTTGCCTTATATAAACGTGTCTTGGTCTGCCTCAGAAGAGAAAGGTCTTAAGCGTGTTAAGTTTGGAGCAGAGCCGAATTCTGCAGGTTCACGTTCCACGTACGGCGTGGGTGTTTTCATGTGTCTGTGGCGTGGCTAAGGGGGATACTCAAACCCTACGTCTCACTATTGAAACATGGTTTCACTCATTCTGAACATTCGCTTCTTATCATCATTTATCTTTATCATTAGCCATCAAGTAGAAGGCAATGGCAAACCACTAGTGTGATACTCTGCCCAGGAAAGGGGGGAGATGTAAGCATTGTCCTTAGTTTACAGTCGGGGGCCGAGAACGGCACCTATTATTATCAACATATCCTATGCTCTACTTCGATATGAAGAACGTATAATCTGAAGGTGAAGATGGAATAGACAGTCGGTTGACAGTCTGACAAAAGTGAAGAGTATGCGTTCTGCGGCTTCTGGTGTTCATTTAGTGTGTTTCGCGTGCGGCAACGCTTGCTTCGGGCGAAGCAAATGACGTGTCCGAAGCAAGCGTTGTCGCGCAAGAATCGCACCGTTCGCGTACATCATGGATGCAGCTCTGCGTCTGGTCATGCGTTTGGACTACGTGGCGGAGCAAATGGGAAAATGTGTTCGTGTTCATGATGCCCATTCAATGTCGCAATTGTTTGTCTGATACTTTGACCTCCTCAACTTCACAATCCTCCGCAGTCCTTTGTCATTTGATACTTATTCATGATCAACATTTGTGCTTCTGTCGTGTGATTCTTCCATAACACTAAAAATGTTTTCTGAATTGGAATATCATCTATTGAATAGAATTCGTAAACACATTTCAGTTGTTGCATAATGGTTGGGATTTTTTTTTTTGTTTATTCTTTCATTGGAAGAAATTTAATATATGAAAAGTTTATATACCACTTCAAACAGATTTTTTTACGAATAGATGTTTTTTAACGCATGAAGAAGATTCGGGTCGATGGGTATTATTTTGGTATTATTATAATAAATTTAAAAAATGTAAAGAATAAATAATATTACTTAGCAACTGTAATGTCTATTCAAAAGTATCGCTTAATTTGAAAAGTTTTTCTGGGATCAATATTACTTATATGTGTATTAACTTCGTAAACTGTCTTGGTTGACTAAAATATTGTTGTACGAAGCCGAGATATCTGATTTCTGGCTTGCGAGATCCATTTAGATGATCCTCTAATGTGGAAGGCAAAAAGGTAATCACATGAACTATCACTGAACTAAATATTATTTAATCATTTCTGCAATATCTTTAGGCGATCCTCTAAAATATTGAATGGCAATAGCTATAAGGTAATCACGTGAACCATCATGTCTTGCGAGCTATTAGAGGAGTAACGAACGGCTAAGGCAGCTCAGGGCATGGCCTGATGTCACTTCAGAGCCTGTAACGTAGGGTTGGCGTTCCGATGTTAGCAGGATTTTCGACACAAGATGGCTAGGTCAAATTCAGTCGCTGTGTGGAGCAGAATTCTAGAGACCGTCTGCTCTGATTGGTAGTTTTCCGTGTTTTCTCCGATCCACACCACGGAAAGGCTAGAAAAGTACGCTAATAAACAAGTCCCGAAGCGCCCTACACTACCACACATGTGGGGAGGCCAATGGTGCGCTTAGCTCGTCGGTCGAGGGTGCGGCCAGGCCGCGTGTCTGGATGGGTGTAGGTCGGTGCCGGATCTCGCCTCCTCAGCCTCAGAGCTGTTAACGCACATGGAAATATCAACTATTCAATAATCTCAAATATCACTATTCATACTTGTATTACTAATAATAATTTAGAATTAATAAAAACAAGAATTTTGCCGTTAGGAAAGTAGGCCTGAGGTTGTACGCGCCTCTGGACTGTGCGTCGGAAGGGCCGTCGTCGACGCGTCGCCTTGTGGATGACGCACGCGGCGCTGCAACTCGAGACTCTCGAGCTGTTTTTATCTCTCGCAGTCAGCACTCGCTGGAAAATGTGTGAAAAAGTTTGGGATTTCATTGATCTGGGAAAGTCAGGGGACAATCACAACTTTTGTGTAAACAGTCTTCACTGAGACCAACTGGGAGATTTAAGTTAATGTTTTGCAAGCTATGTAACAAAAGGTAGAGAGTCTTATTATAATATACTATTCAATTCTTATATTTTAGTGCCACAATTATCAATTAAGTAATTATGTTTCTTTTCTATCTCAAATAAAATATATTACCAGAAACATTGGTCGTGAATATACATTTGGCACACTTAATTTATGAAACTTGCGCGTGTTACCATTTTTGTTAATGCAATAAAACCTAACACTCATCCAATTATTTACACACTCATCCAATTATCTTCTCTCAATTTTCTTTAATTACAAAATATCCCAACAACTGACAAGAGTAATTCGAGTGGTATGTATTTGAAAGAATAGAAGTAGACTTTTAGGGACCGCAATGAAGATATTCTTTTAAATACAAAAATAATCACTGTAGAAAGGTTACGACCATAATATTCGTTTTATAATATTTGGATCTTTAATAATCCCTTTCAAACGATGTTAATTGCGTTCAATGCTTATATGACTGTATCGTGTCAGGAATTACTCATTCATGAAATAGACCAACTTTGATCCAGGTGATCTTCTGAAACACTCCATCAAACTGCGTGATCTGCAACAATTTGATAGTTCTTTCACCAACACAAAGATCCAATGAAGTACCAGTCTCTTGCAGATGTAGTGTTTACAAATACGAACTCGCACTCCAAACACCCTACGTCCGTCACTCGGAGAGCCACGTGATTCTGAAACATAAATCGTTCGAGCACGTTTGTTCCTTCCCATCCTTGCTTTCTTTTTGAGAGACGAGTGCTCTTCCCAGCTACCTTTTCCGAGTTGCGTTTACTCAATGGATGATTATATTGTCTCTCACTTTCGTAATATAAGGTAATAAACGAATATCGTATAAAGTTCTAGCTTACAATTTTTTTTCATAAAAATTACTCTTTAATCGCCAATTACACTTACATTAATTACACAACCTCACATGTCGGGAGAGTACACCTTGTTCCGACTGGGGCCGTGTTCCGCTAGCGGAAATACCTTGAGAGGTGAAACTCCGCAAGTCGATATGTTTGTCGCCGCCAGATTTCTTGTTCCAGTTGAGAAGAAATGCCACCACTATTAAGGAAATAACATACACGACACTTTCGATACGGATAAGCTCATTGTTATTGCTCCAGGAATCAATACTCACCCCACTATTTAATTAGAAATGTTACAATTAGTAACTAATAAATTTAATTCAGTCGATTTTTAAAATATCCACTACCGGCTTACGTTACCTCTTTAGAGTCAGTGCTCTCGATTGAGCAAATTTGCCATCTCTTCCTCCACCGCCAACTCCGCCCTCGCAAGCGCATCCTCGAGATTGCTCGTCTCACGCCCTGTTGGGTTCCTCTCCGCGCGCCAACTCCACCGCCTCCACCCTCGTTGCTACCTCCAACGCTGTCAGCGCCGCCCGTTGGACCGTCGCCCCGCCCCTGGCGCATCGCTGGCCGATCGACGCGCGTTGCTCCACCGGCGTGCCGCGCAGGTCGAGGGCGGCGCCCGATTTAGGCGCACCAGCCTTCTCGGCCTCCTCTATTTAGTTAGACAATGTTGTTATTATTGTGGTCATTGGGTTTTGAGTATTAGCAGCGCGTCTATGACTATTTTGTTGTTAACAAGTTTTAAGTAATCATGATATGGTAGATCATAATTAAAACAAAGTTTGAACATGTCCTGCTTCCCTGTTTTCGGGAATAGCAAATGGCATGAAAATGTATTAATGAAAACACTTCATCGCATAGAATTTTGAAATGTGTGTACTGCTTCTCTATTGAAATTGATGAGAAAAGGCCCAACGCAAATGGCAGCAGGGGGCTTCCGCGATGACAGCTGTAGTACATTGCGCCTCCGCCACCGTCTTGTGAGCGCCACTTCCTCCCCCTCCCCCACGCCCCCGCGTGCAGCGCCGGTGGAATCGAGAAGCAGGTAATTGGTGACGCCGTCTTCACCTGCCCCCGCTTCCGTCCCCTTGTCTATCCCACCTCGCCTTGCTTTGGTATTTT
>BOPP01000304.1:858205-891009 GCA_017312745.1 Gryllus bimaculatus | reverse complement strand
CCCTGTCCCGCTTCTCTCCTTCCCCTTCTTCTTTCCCCGCCGCGCCCCGCCCACGAGGTCCTGTCCCTCCCTGCCCGTCCTGGTCCATCCCTCCCGAGCCCGCTTCCCTCCTTCCGCTCTGGCCCGCCGCACTCCTCCTCGCCTAGCCCTCGCCCACCTCGCCCTGCCACGCTCCGTCCCCGCCGTCCTCACCCCTCCTATTCTGACCCGCTCCTCTCCTTCCGCCCCGCCCCGGGCGACGCTGCGCGCCTCTCGACTCCGCCCAAAATACGCGCCCGAGGACCGCGCCGCTCAGTGCGGCGGCGGCGCTTGTGCGTGCGGTCGGTCTCTCGGTGCGTGAAGGTGAAGGTGCGTGCGTGCGAGTGCGTGCGTGCGCGAGTGTCAGGTGCGGGAGCGGGGAATCCCCAGCGGGAGCTTCGCCTGGGAAATAGAATGTTTCTAAAACATAATGTTTGACTTCACATAGTTATAATGGCTGGCAAAAATCGAGAAAACAAAATTTCGCAAACGTAAAACTGCATGTGCTACGAGAAATCTGCGTAGGTTGTGCTTCCAGAAACATGTCCTATGCAAGAGAAATTTTCCGAGTTGGTAGGCCGTGGTCCAGTTGGCATTGAATAACAACTAGATCGCGGCCCACCTGCCCGGAAAATGTCTCTTCTGTTGACTCCGGCCGTGAAAGCTTAGGATGCTTCCTTACTTCCGGTTTTAGAGTATCTATTTCAAGCAGAAAATTCCATTAAATAAACAACGCTATAAGAAACGACGGATTTGAAATTCCTAATTATTATACGTTTCTTGTGATTTCCATTTCGTGTCGCCAATGGCCGAGCACAATAACTTGTAAAAAATCATTAAATAATTCATCGTAAGGAAGGTTCTGATATTATGTTGATTTTAAAGGCAATATATATTTTTTCGATACCTCTTTAGACAATACTTCCCTCTTAGTGTTACGTCGGTGCACGTTCGGGTACACTGTGTCGAATGAGGCTCTTTAAGTGCTTCTCTCTGGCCGTTCCCTGTCCCCTCGCGCCGGCCTGGTTTCGTGGTGTGGTCTCCACTTCGCAAGGAATGCTGTAAATCTCTTGGAGGTGGATCCTTGTGAATTAATGTGACAGCTGCTTCAGGAGTTCTGAGTGGCTGGATGTGGTAACTCCGACGTTGCCTCTTCGAAATGCCACCTACGATCTGCTAAAAACAAACACAAACAAACAATTTCTAATTACTTTTCGTTGCTTTTTCTTTGATTTGATTATCGATCCTTCAAACGCGGAATTGAAGCGGCAAAGCGGAATGGAGTGGGACTTATAGAAAATTAGCAATAGATATTAACAAAAACTGTACATCGCAGAATTTTGAAAAATATTTCATTCCAGATTAATGACATTTTCGTTCGCTCAGTTGCAAGCGTCTCACGTACTTATTTGATCCAAAACTAACAAAATTAATTTCGCAACTCACACGCTATACATTTCTTTTGAATATACGTAAGCAACTGGTGACATGGGATTTAAGTTTTTTTTTACTCTTGGCAAACTAACTTCATTTTTAACGACTTCAAATTGCGTCAAAGGTAAGACAAAGTGTAAAGAAAGTTACTAACGTGTTCTGGCAACCTCAACCTAAACTCCGGAAATTATTCGTACTGTTGGCGAATTTTCATTGAACTAACTACTTTTTTGAACTGATACGCTACTGGCCATATCTGATTCAAATCCTTAACAGTTAATAAAAATAACTTCAAAAAATTATTAATTGATATAATTTGCTGTTTCTTCACAATTATTTGGTAAATATTACTGTCTTGGAAAAGGAAAACAAATACATTGTGTCTTTGTATCTTAGGAGCCTTTGTAACTTCAATCCATTTATAACTAGCATTAATAACCGACTCTGCAAAACAGTGTTTAATATCGTTCGTACATCGAAAATATTCAATATTACTGATGTGTTTCGTTTAGATTTCATTAGCAGTTAGTATTACCGAGTTTAATCTTAGAAATGTTTGTCAAAATGTGAGTGATACGCTACTCAATTTGCATTGAAGCATTTATTCACTACTTATCGTTACAAGCTTTCAAAATTATATCTAAATTAATTTATCTAAGGGATCTCGACGCAAACTACGGATATCTGTTGGTCACAACGAATGTGAATAGCAAATTTGATGTAATTATGTTAGACCACCAGATATACCACTATATATTTTAAATTGAACTAATTTACTTTCCGATTATAGTAAAAGTATGCATATCTTTGCTAGGTAGCAAATAATTTACGCATTCTGGTTAATTTGTTTATAAACGTTATTGACAAGGCGCTGTTTGTATTTTAAGAACACAATCGTTAACAGACACATTAAATATAGGACGTTAATATTCGTAACCAGGTTGTTTCTTAGCCTGTCTGGACTTGAATTTTTCAATTTCATTAATTGCATGACCATGTACTTACTTTTCTTGTAATGATATATTTACTTAATAATCATAGTTGTCTTCTTTAAGTTTGAGTGTGATAAAGGCCTCCTTTATGCAAGACGGTCGTTCTCTCGATCTCGACATCTGCCAAGACTGAGGGCGCCAAGCATTCTGTTTTCACGCGTTGCCTCGTTGCTTCATAAGAAAGTTCATGTAATTCGTTTCTGGAAAACTGAATAATAATTACTGTTGTATTTTTCTTTAAGAATACACAGTTGCGTATTTTAGTGCTCATAATTTTAAAATAACAGCATCACCTATATTAAATTTAAAACAGAATTTCCTAACTTCTGTTGTGAAGCATATTATTATGTTGTTTTTCTCGCATTTCTCCCCCGAAAATACGGTGGCAGGGGTGGGGACGCATTTGTGATAGCTGCCGTGCAGGCCGCGGCGAAGCTCCCAAGCGGGGGTGGGGATGAGTGGGAAGGGGGCGTGGTCCTCACGTGGCGGATGCGCGTCCCCAGAGGGCTGGGCTAGGTGGAGGCGGCGGCGGAGGGCAGCGACTCGGTGGCGGCGACGGCTATCACGGCCGCGACGACGGCGACGACGGCGTCCACGAAGCACAAGAAGCGGTCGGGCGGGGCGGCGCCCACCGCGCCCGCACCCGCGCCCGCGCCCGCGCCGCCCCCCGCCCCGCGCGCCGGCGGCTGCTGCGCCTGCTGCGCCAGCGTGCCGCCCATCCGCGCGCCCATCAGCCTCGCCAGCCAGTCCGACGCCCTCAAAGTAAGCGCCCCCCCCTCCATCTGCGCCGCCGCTCCCACAACCAAGTTATTCTCCAAGTTGCCTAGACTTAACCACTATCGGACATCATTAACCCATTGGTTTATCGTTTGCATATTTTTAACTCTATAAATAGGACAAAAAATTGAGCGTAAATTTCGAAAAGAAGAAGTCAATTTCAGTGTTGCATGCACTATTTTCACTTGCATGAAACTGGCAAACCAATTCTATGCTACCAAAATAATCGCCACTACAGAAAGATGGCTGGATGGCTTTTTCGTCACTGCTTCTCTATTAGAGCGTGTTCTTATGATCACGTTTCTATTAGCGCTCTCATAATGTTTATGTGGCATACTATTATCAATTTCGATCTTTGACGTAAACTTTGAATACGATTTTTCCTTCAAAAATATATCTGCTACCCGTTTGCCTTTATCATCTCTAAACATCCGTAGTTTCTAATCTATTTACAGCATGTTTTGGACATACTAAATGAGAAAGTAACTCATGGTGGAGTATTTAAAGCTGATACTTTTGGCCATGCGTTGAGTTCATTTAGAGTCGAGTGCAGTATTTGTGGGAACTGTCATTGCGAGTCACTCTCAGTATTGCTGCATAGAATACGTGCAAGTTAGCACATTCTTGGCTATTCGGAAAAGCCGCGTCTCGGTCAATTGTGCCGACGTTTCGGTCATCTTGCTGCGGTTTTCTTCAGAACTATACTGCTCATACACACACGCACAACACGCAAACGCGTGTGGTGGTAAACAACGCGATGGTGTAACGGTTGGCGTACCGGACTGTTGTACGCAAGTTGACGGGTTCAAACCTGATCGTGGCCGTGGATTTTTAAGGGCGAAAAAATCCTTCGTACGCCTTCCTTTGGAGGGGAAGTAAAACCGTCTGTCCCATGTTAGTAGATTTCCTCGCATGTAAAAGATCCTCAAGCCTAAATGACGCCTTTGAGCTAAATTGAAATTGCCTGTTTCTCGCCCAAGAAATGCCTCGTTTCTCTGGTAGTTGGTGAAAGGAGCGTAGCGAAATTTGCGTGGTTAGACGGAAGAGCGGGCCTGATGGCCCGAGTCTCGCCACGTAAAGTAAGGCATCAATTCAATTCAACTGACCGAGACGCTGCTCATTCCGGAGAGCCAAGAATGTAATGGCTCCCATCCGCGAAAGCCTACGAACGCACGTGGAAGATAGGTTTTGTCGGGGTTCTCCCGCCGCTTGCATTCCATTCCATTTACTATATCTTTACACTCGTTAATCACTACATCGCCTGTCATTTCGTCAACATCATTTCTCATAGCGCTGGTAATACTGAGTATATCGGGCAGTACTCGGGCGATGGGTAAATAAGTTATGAATTTCCTTCCATCGTAATGCCTTTAAGGAAATCAAAATATAGGCATAATTATACAAAGAGTATTTTCTAATTTAAAAGTGCAAATTACAAACGGCAATTTCGTCTTCTTTACTGTAATACGTAATGTTAAGAAATGATAGCGCCAAAATCCCATTTCAGAGCTTGGAAGTATCCGTTTTGGGAGTTCCTAGCAACTGAAAAGCGTTGTTCCTTTCAAAATCTCTAAGAGCTCGTTTTTCTTCATTCCGTCAGTGACAGAGTAGCTGTTGTGAGAGGAGCAAAACGGAAAACGGTGTCTGCAACAGCGCGCCTCTAATAATCTGGATTGCAGTGAACGAAACTCAATAAAGGCTTCTTAATGATGTTGCCGTTTTCCTGCTTCCTTCTCACATATCTTCATCATACCACTGTTCTTTCACATTTTCTGCTTTAGGGAAGAGAAAAAATCAAACGTGAATATTTACGGAAACTCTGCTTTCTGAATGGTTCAGTAATGTGAAATTCTTGTAATGTAGAAATTGTATTTTGTGTGCTGAATACTAGAATTTTGCATTATTATACTCCTTGCTAATGAACCTCACGCATTGGTCAATGTCCAACTGAGACATTCCAATCCATTAACTTATATCGTTGACCCTTTTTCCTTTTATTTGTGCCCCATTCTTAAGATGTTCGTTCTCTGTTTTCGAGAAGTGTAGTATGTTTTCGTTGGACAAGAAACTTTGATCACATGAAGTTCCATCACTCAAATCCTTTCCCCTTATGCTCACTTCGAACTTTTCTGTCAGCTGAATGCTTTCAAGGATAATGCCTTCATCTTGGCAGATCGCTGGTTTTCGCCATTTGTCTCGGTTTTCAAAAGACACTTGAGACTTCGAGAATCTGAGTCTGACCGCAGTTGTTTGGGGGGGGGGCGTGTAATATGTGTGGTCCCATCAAGGTTCGCCACTTCTCATTCTTACAAGTTTAGCATACGAGACGAAGCCATTAGAACAAGCTATCGTATTACTGAGAGACTGAACGCTTTTTGTTTTTTCTGAACTGATTCAATAGTATGAGGCGTATTCAGAAAATAAATTAGGTCGTCAAGAACACGTTGCACTATTTTTTCACCTAATCGCCGAACACCTCTCAGCGTACCTACTGCAGATCTTTTGCGAGCTGACCCGCGTCTGTCCGCTCTAGTTGTTTTAATCTTTTCGTAGACGTCAAGAAATTTCTCTGGTAAGCATTACGCGCTGGCGGCGGGCTGCGACGCAGGGAATTAAATGTTGAACCCACACAATAACAAATAACACCACACTTTTTCCTCTGAACTCGTGATTGTAATTTGAACTAACCCATTAAATACAATGTTTTTGGGTTCCTTAATTTCCAACAGCACTAGCTAAAATGAAATGGGGTTAAGAGAAAATTGAACTTTTAAACGTTCGAAAATAATACATAATCACACCGTTCAATATTGGCATTTACTCAAATTTCAAAAATGTACTAGCTAATAATAGATATAAAAACCCGTACCTTCTCGTTCCCATTGCCCCTATATTAAGGCATCAAGATTTCGTTGGCATTTGCCTCTAAAATGAAAGCTATAATCGTTGGAATTTAGAATATTTCAAATATGAGTTTCAGCAGATAGTACTCGTATTATATTAACGTAAACATAAATTTCCCTCATTTATTCCAAGAGACGAACTATTAACAGAAAAATACTATGCCCTATTTTTGGTTCAATGGGAATATGCGGGATAAGATAAATTCTGTTATAATATTATAATATTCTTAGCGCGCGCTTAATATGAATCTCTAACAAATTTCCTCTCAACTCTTTCCCAAAACTAAACCTTGACGACGGTTGTGAGCCTGCGAAGTGATTAATGGCGAGTGGGTGCAGTTGGATGCTGGTTCTGGTCCCCGATGATTTTAAGTTTGTTATCCCGTCTGTCATTCAGACGAGAAGAAAATATCGGTTTTTCAGACGAAGATTGAGTGAGATTGCTTACGTAATATGACAGCACCTTTGGGACGATCGAAGCACACGTCCCGGAGATTCTTAAGACAAGATTCTTCCTGATAAATCTTGTCTCCCCATAACCCTAGTTGACTGCTTGTATAAGCCAAATTCATTACGAAATGGATAGAATACTTCTCTACCAGGGATCCGCCCCTTTTCCTCCCCTAGATAACACTCAAGAAGTCGTTTTTTTCTTAACCCAAGAAGTCAGGAACGTTCGAGGTAGAACTATTTTATATATTTCTAGAACTTGAACTTTAAATCTTTAAAACTTTAAAACGATAACTTTGTCGCTTTTCCACATCCTTTCAGAGAATGATTCCATTTGATTTATACCCGCAATGAAATAAACTGTCTTTTAATAAACAGAAAATATACTCCAAAATATAATTTGAATTAAATCGAGTGTAAAGAAATGTTTAGCTTTTAAAATGTTTCAATTTCCGCAATTCCTGCACGTAAATATTGGAATATGTCCATGGCTTGGAATCCCCTTTACTCCTATTTGCTGTGCCCTGCAAAATAAATAGAAATGCATGACAATACTGCGATCGATAGCCAAAATTTCCCCAAAATTACATCACATACCCAAACGAATATTTAATTACTTCTACACCAACTTTTAGTTGTAGTCGTTACTTTATGTAAATAATCAATATCATTCATTCTAATTCAACTGCGAAGGATTTCAATTTTGGCCATTGTTTCATCGTAAATTGATGGGAGTAAATATTTTTAATTACCGTGTTTTCTTTAGGCGTTTGTTTACACGTTTGACGAGTACGTGGCCTAGTGTGACGTGGTGTGCACGCATGTGCGCAGTGCGTGGAAGTGGGTGCTGCGCGCGGAGCCCCAGTTGGATGTGGCGGGCACGGACGGCCTCGGCGCAGAGCGTAGTGATCGAGATAAGCAGCTTGGCCGCTCCTCAAAGGTTTCCCTGGCGGCTAACAAAGGCTTCCTTGTCGCCAGAAACACAAGTGCCCGGTTGCTTTTCTTTCTGCTCAGAGCGGGCTCCTGCGAATAGCTCGTTTCTTTGATTCATTGTGAAGTGATGTTCATATTTGTAATGATGGAGGTTTAAAGGCTGTTCCATTCACATTGTTCGTTCGAGCTGTGTCAGATATTAGTTCGGTTGTTGGCTTTGTATGTTTGCTACGGGATGTAGAGAATACGGTCAAACCGAAATAATGAAATATGCGAACGTGTGTGTTTTGACTGTCCTTTGGTGCGTTTTTGTATTCCTCATTCTGCTTTCCTTCTTATCTAATTGATTTAGCATCTCCTTTTCTTTCCTTAGTCCTTACAGTAACCGGCCTCATAGCCGAGCTGGCTAAGAATGTGTACCGAATCAGCACTTCCATCCGAAGGGTCACGGGTTCGATTCCCGTAGTTCCGAGTCGTTGGTGGAGGTCGGGAAATCCTCGCAAGTTAATCGGCGTCAGATTTCACAATCCAGCGGGGGAAGATCACCACCATACCCCGTGATAAAAAGCACGCACTACACGTACGGGACTTGTGGCCATAGCAGTTGCCGCGCCGAAAGCACCATTCAATCTGTTCTACTGTTATTAATATCCTTAATTTCCAACAATGGACTGTTGTTTGGATTATTCGTGTATTGATGAATAAACATCAACTATGAAACAGCAAGAGGTAGCTGCTAAAGAGATGATGTGAGCTGGC
This sequence comes from Gryllus bimaculatus, assembly GCA_017312745.1. Taxonomy (NCBI): domain Eukaryota; kingdom Metazoa; phylum Arthropoda; class Insecta; order Orthoptera; family Gryllidae; genus Gryllus; species Gryllus bimaculatus. Next base: position 882,743 of record BOPP01000304.1, on the reverse strand, counting down.
GAGAGGGTCTCTCCCTCCTCGGGAAACCTTGTTGCCAGGCGCGCTCGTGATCAATGTCGCGAACAGCGGGGCGTAAACCACGAGACGTCGCACGCTTGGGTGCCGCTCGCTGCTGCCGCCGCGCCCCGTCCCCGCGCCCCCGCCTCGCGCCCCCCGCCCCGTGCCGCGCCAGGGCAAGGGACGGGGCGGGGCGGGGTGGCGAGCAAATGTCCCTCGGCCATCGGGCCTAGGATGGGTTCATTTCTAACCAGAGTAAGCGCGTGCTTAGGACCCCAACTGAATAGTTTAGAGTTCGTAATATTTTTAACAAGTATTTAAATCCATAAATGATTAAAAATTATGTGGCATTTGGATCGCCGACTATTTGTAAACTGATGTGCACTTCAATGTAAGAATGAGAGAGAACATTTATAAACAGTTCTTACTGGTAGCTATTCCTTCGTTGATTGTTCAGTGTTCGTGTTTTTGCGAGCTTGTAAGTAAGTGCACTGGTCTTTTAGGATGAAAAATATACACCAAAAAGAATTATAACAAAATATTTGGGAATAAATATTCAATAAGATAAACTAAAAATAAATTAATGCATTTATTTCAAGTTTTATAGCATAGAGAACGAATGATTAAAAATGACGTACGTAAATGTATGCGACAATTAATTCACATTATATTATTATTATTATTATTATTATTATTGTTATCGGCGTATAGGCCGTTACTGACTCCACTAGACGATTAACGTGTATAATTCTTCCAGGACCAACTTTTCAACTATATCCCTCATTATGACAAGGTTGTTATGCATTGATGTGTGAGGTCATATAATGATGATGAAGGGTGAAGGAACAATCACATATACGACCATATCACCGTAGGACTCGAACCCGCAGTCTCCTCGGCGCAGACTATGGCTACCGCAACCGTCTGCGCCAGGGGGGCGACGTATTTTTGTATTATTTTAATTTTATTTTAAATTGCTTGCTGTTTATTTTCAATATTTTAAAATTATTTAGGGGATCCATAATTGAGCTATATGTAAGGTCCCGCAAGGTAGTTATCCAATTAATCAGACCAATAACGGGAGGGCAATAACGAGAACCGCGACTCTACAGCTGTAAGAGTACTGGGAAATTATGTGTGTGTGTACTCACACTCTTCTTTGAGTGCGTCCGACAAAACGTTCGCGATCGAGTATTACCCACCAGTGCATGACCCGGAGAACAATTCGATAAATGGTAATACACTGATAGATGATATTTCTCCTTTTGCTTCTGCCTTCAGCGACAAGGAGAATACATACTCCCTTACGCACACTGACTTGAATTTATTTTTTACTTTAAGGGGCGAGACTCGGGCATCAGGCCCGCTCTTCCGTCTGACCACGCAAATGTCGCTACGCTCCTTTCACTCACTAACGAAGAAGGGAGGTATTACTTGGGCGACGAAACAGGCGATTTGAATTTAGCTCAGAGGTTTCTTTAAGGCTTGAGGAGCGCTTAAATAAAAGTAAATCTACTAACATGGGACAGCCGGCTTTACTTCCCCTCCGAAGGAAGGCGTACGAAGGATTTTTTCGCCCTTATAAATCCACGGCTTCGATCGGGTTTAAACCTGGGAATTTGGGTATCCTCTAAATACACTGCTCTACAATTTTACTACAACTACTAATTACACTGCTCAACAATTACGGTTCTACAATTTCTCACGAATAAATGTCAAAGGAAACTTCTGCGAACACATGAGAATCTTTATTTGGATGAATTAATTCATTCAAGTTATCCAAGTGTTAACAATAACTAGACAAAATATGAGTTGTATATTGAAGAACCCATTCAGGAAGCATTTTAATAATAAAAACACGAATACTACGGAAATCACTGAGAAAATGTATATAATCTAAGTATCATATACTCGTATTAAGGACAAATAATATCTAGGAAAACGTCAGATTTGATAAAGTTCAATCATTTCTACTATTAATATATTCTAGGTGTACTTAAAGTTGTCTTCTGTGAGAAATTTATATTCCTGTCAAAATTGAAATGACGTGACCTTCAGCATCAGGCCCTTTTTATGCCAAAAATATGCGAGAGATATTTGGCAGACCGCTCCAGGATCCCCAATGGACTTAAAATTAGTTTCTTCTTCTCTGCCCGTCCGCGCAGCTGGCACCAAAACGTGGAAGGCGCCCCCTTTCAAACGAGCCGCTCAAAGCGCACGCGCAGCTGCGCTTTCATGCGGCGCGGCCCTCAACGCCGCCTGCGCATCGGCGACAGCAGCGCCTTCCGGGCCTCCCCAAACGGAGAGTTATCGCCGCCCGCCGTCGGCACGAACGGCCTTCAAAGCGCTCTGCGCCCGGCGACGCGGCGGACGGGGAGCGGCGCTTCGGAAAACAAACCTCGGCGCGGGCCGCTGGCCGGACTCCATTCGTTTGGGCGTTATGCTTCGCTTTGGCTCTTTGCGAGCGCCGAAAGCCGTAGCGAAAGGGCGGACGGCAGAGAGCGTGGAGGCGATTGGTGGGGCCATGGGGTCGCCGGAAGAAGCAGGCGGAGTGGAATGGAAACGCGTTCGGTCCTGGCACCTCGTCCCGAAGCGCTTCGTGCGGGGAAGGGGTTGCCGCCGCCACGCCGGCAATAGCGATACTTGACCACACGTGTTATTCTTTCAATTACCTTCATTCGTAAAATGAAGTTCGAGGATGTCTTATATCAGAAATAGTAAGCCTTATCCACTCACAAATATATGTGTGAAATACTCTCATGACAACGTTTTCGATCACGTCTCAAAGTGACCATGGGTTTTCCTTGCGTATGGTTACAAAAGCCTGTAGAAATAATTTAAGTTGCTCTTGAGAGGAAAACGTTGATGACGCAGCTTGAAAGCGCAGTCGCAGCGAAACGAATCGCTGTGTGAGCGAAGGCGCACGGAGCCACACGGAGCCACACGAGCGGAGGCTGCAGGAAGCGCCTTCTGGGCTCGCAGCGCGTGACGCGCGCCGTTCTCTCCCCTTCGGCGCGAATCCGCGCTCTGCGTCCCCGTCTGGCTGGCCGCGCGTGACCTCTCGGAGGTGCAAGGCCGAGAGCACTTCGCCCGCGCAGGCCGCAGGCGTTTGCACACCCTCCAGGAAAAAATCCTCCTTATTTTCTAATAAACTCATTCCAGAAGAATACAGTTTTACTACAAAAACTATATTATATTCAAATATTTTACAGCTCAAAACATTTCACGTTTTTATTCCAATATTTTGTGTTTGCCGAAAGTGGGGCACGTGGAAGGGGTCCCCTAAGCAACTGCTTATTGTGCATAAGAGTAAATGCCCATAAGCACAGGAAATGACGAATGTACACAATTAAAATGAAATAAAACTCACATACTCGTACATATTGATTTAAATCCTCGAAAATACGCTTGATGACTTGGAATTGGATCTTTACGTCTGATAGCCGCATGGGACTAATCAGGTTTATTCAGCTGCTCTTGTCTGCCTGGATGTTTTTGTGGCTTCTTCTCGACAATTCCTGTCGGTATCAGTATCTTAATGGTGGTGGCTATCCTTTTTTCGCCTCTCGTCACGATCGACCTGCAGTCTCCCATGACTGAATATCCAGTTCATCCCAACGAGCAATTTTCCTCAACCAGGGTTCGTGATCGGCAGTACGGTCAAGTCGCGAAAGACCCCGCTTAAAATAAAAACGTTATTCGTGTGAAATGCAAAGGTTGAACATTGTGATGATTTTGAAGAAACCTAATAATTTAGGCATTATTTTTTCAAAGATTTCAAATATACCAGGAGACAAAAACATTTCGCTTCTTGTATGCCCAAATTCGATTCTCTTTCGCTGCGTTGGAGTAAATATCGACCAATTTTGACCAGATGGCGACTCCCGCTACTTTAGGTAAGGTGAAACTGAATACTTTCACCATCTATCGGCACTTTTCATTCAAATCTACTTATCATTAGCCACCAATTGTCCTTGAATAAATTTTATGAACTAGGAGATTTGTGTAGTAAGGACAGATAGACTAGCAAAAAACCTTTTCCCACAACCCAATTTTACCTTTGAAAGGCTTTTTTGCGTTTTTTCTTCATTTTTTGTAGAAACCTTCATAGATTTCCTCACAACCTGCACCGATCTTAACTATATTTGTTACTTCCGATGTACGTCCCATGTTACTGCTCAAACAATTAAAACTTTTCGTGACGTCTACACGTGCGGTTCATCATGGTCAAAAACATTTGTTTGGTTTCATTGACTCTCAAAAACAATTTTACCATCAATCTCCGATCTGTCGATAGGTTCTAATACTTTTCGCCAATTTTACATATAGCCGAGTTAATGTAAAAAAGAGATAAAAAAAGAGATTCAAATAGAGACAGTTCCATCTGCTGTTTGGATAAATGTTTTACATGCTTCAAATACTTTTTTAAGAAAGTAGCATACATATTTTATAAATTTGTGTATTAATATTTTATTTATTTCATGTGTCAATTAAACAAATCAGTTTGAAGAGTTTCTATTGTTCCTATTAAATGACATGAATATTTCAGTTGTCTCGTCTAAGGTTGATATTTATCACATCACTGTTAGGTGAAATTGCAATTGTTTTCTTTAGATATTCTGGAGCTGGTCTTAAGTTCTTGATCAAAAGAGAAGCAGAATCTGCTAAGTAAGCATCCGCCTTTGCTTATTTTCCCATCACGATAGCTAAGCAATTGAGTGCTGAAGATCGTGACATTCTCTGTCCAGAAATATCGCCTAAACATTTGACTCTCGACAAATTTACTGAAGTAATAAACGCAGAGTGGGGCTTGAGTGGAAGGCGCAAATCGCGGGCGCCCGGAGGCCGGGACCCCCAAACGCCGCCTGCGCTGCGTTTTACGAGCGCCGGTGGCAAACGCACGCCAGTGGGTCCTCGGGACAGGTGGCTGCGCTCCCTCGCCCAAGCAGCAGCTGGTGCTTTCAGGTGCAGGCAGCGCTGGCAGTGGCGCTCTGCTGCGGCGACGATATCGCAAACGAACCTCACAATCTCAAAAACTGTTGTGACTCAACAGAAAGATTACTCCACAGATTTACAAAGAAAATAAGAGTTCGCATGTTTTGCTTAAGTATGGTTAACTACTAGTAATTGCTTGAATTCTTGTATTGATTGATTGGTATTTCCGGGTGCTACTTCAACTAAGACCGTTAGTCCGTAAATGTAGTGCATGTTCTTTCCCCGCCAGTTGGTGAGATCCGTCGTCAACGTTTCCGTTGGCTAGCCTGGTTTTCCCCAGCCAGGTAGTTCCTATCAGCTGTGCACCACCCAGCCGGGACATTCTCTAAGCTCCAACCCGGCCTTCTGTGTGGTAGTGTGGTGATGTCAGTGTGTAAGGGATAGGATAAGGAAGAGGAGGGAAAAGATCGATCGCGGTCCGTCATCTCGTTGTTAGGGCACTTCTCCAACACTTGCCTTGCGTGAATTAGAGAAACTACACAAAACTACACATCATAGCAGCCGACCTTTAGAATTCAGAGGCACGGCAGTTGATATCCTGAGACATCTCTCTCGGTTTGAATGCCTGGAGGTTATTATTAGCTTCGCGAAGGATGGATTTTCTCTTAAACTAACGTTTAATTTTAGTATTTTTATTACCATTATTTGTAATGTTTTAAATTCTGTCGTTTAAATCCTCACAGATATGGAATTTTTCTGTCGCCGATGGTGTAGTTTGATTCTTGGAATTTGGCTTATTATCTGGGATAGTTTGGTATTCTAAAACGGACTTAAGGTCTTACCCAATCTCTTCCTCTACTGTGGCGAGACCGAGAATTCGAAATGATCAATCACTCCCTTGTTGAATATTCAGGGCATTTATATTAGCTTCTAATTAAACCAAGTATGTGAGAAAACTACGGAAACTATGATTCACAAAGTGACTTTTCTCATATTTAAGAACAACAATTTTTTTAATACTGGAAATCATGGCAAATTCTATAAATTGTAACTTTATTTTATTTACTCTTTTTATTACTTACGATTGAATTAACCCACACAAATAATACTTGTTTCTCGTGAATCAACATTTCTTCGCTTCTTAATTTTAGTACTACCCTTCAATCCACTTCTAGAATGAGCTTGTACTGCGTATTCAAATGTGAGACTAAAAGTAATGAAGATAACAAAGATATGTCAATAGATGGGACACCGATTTCGTTGTCGGTGTCCCTGATAGTCTCAAGCCAACAGAAATGGTACGGTAATTGCGGCAGTAAAAAGGAGACTTGAGCGTGCTTGGCAGCGCTGGTGGTCTCTTCACCTCGTCTTAACTGTAAGAGTCGCTGCCAACTTTTTAATGGAGCAGATAGCGATGATGAAGCGATAAGGCACTGCTAATCATTGCACACTCACTGCAGCAGCGCTGAACAGGCTGTTTAATGTTTTACATCCAGGTTTACTTATTCGCGACTCTGATCTGTGTAATGTTTTCGTGGAGTGAGATTAAGGAGAATAAAAAATAAACAATGATTATAATAGTGCCTTTTTTCCCCAAAACGTAGCATGCAATGACTGTGTGAATATGGATGAATTTATTTTAGCCGTATTTTACCAGTTAAGTTGTGTGAGTGTGCGCGTAAGGATGAGAGAGAGAGCGTATTTCTTTTTCTTTATTTGCCTCGTCTTCAGCGCTGAGATAATGCGTTATTTGAATTCTGACGATTACAATACGAGTTTCGTATATATAATTCTAATTATGACATTCTTAATTTTATTACTATAAGATTGAAGTTATTGGTGCTGATGCTTTTCAAACAGTATGTTATAACATGTTAAATTGAGTTCAGAATTCTAAATTTATAAAATTAGAGTGCTCATTGTTTCATATTTTGTATGTTAGTTCTTTGCCGTGATTAGTATAGAGATGTTTGCTCACAATGAGAAACCCGGTCGAGGAGTCATCCCGGCCTGCTCGTCCCGGATCTCGAGGTTTCAGTCTCGTAGCTCAGCCGTTCCGTGGGGCCTGTCCTTTAATGTCTATCATCGCTCTGCCCCGCTCTGCCCCGCCTCCTTGCTCTCCCGCGGCGCCAACAGCCGTCCATTAGGCACCGCAGCGGGAGGCGGCCGCGAAAGAGAACAGCGGCGGCGACGGAGGCCAGCTGCGGCATCAACCGAGGGCTCCGTCGGATTCAGACGCCATCTCGAGGACAATCGTAGCGGCCGGCTGCTCTGATCGGTAGTTTCCCGGGGTTTCTCCTTTCTCCACCTCTAATGCACCTCTAATTCTCTAATACGCGAACCACGGACCGCTCGCGCTCATTTCCTTCCTATTTCTAGCCATTCCCTCATCCCTTACTTTTACACACCTACACTTATCCCTACTTGAAGATTCCCCATTTGTTACTTGATTTTTAATTTCATAATTAGTCTATAATTAAATTAATTCCTCTGGATACGAATGTTTAGGGTCGCAGTGTCTGCTTTTGTAATAATATAATGCCATGACAAATATTTCAGTGACAAAAATGTCAAACACGTCATGATTGATTGATTGATTGATTGTGAAGAATATACCGTGACTCACTAAATTGATGAAACACGTGATATTAGCAGAAATGAAACTGAATCACAGTTTAATGCGTATTACGGCCCCACAGACATAGTACCCACAAAGGTTGTTTTACCTACGTCAAACTAGAATAAACAAAAGTATTTCAATTCAAAAAAGATGTGGTAATAATTTTGTGATATTTTTTTATTTAGTGAAATTCTTGATATATTGAAGACAGTGTTTTGGGTAATTTGAATCTAAACAAATAAAAGAATCATTTTAAATGCCCTGTGTTCATTATTTTGATAATAATTTTGTTCATATCCTTTCAAATGACTTAAAGAAATGATGTATTGAAGTCAGTAGATGTATTTCAATACCTTTTAGAAACAAATAATCGATGAAGTGAACTATAATTTGTTTTTCATTTCTTTTAACGTATACGAACGATTAATTTCGATAGTCATTTCCAAAATGTATATCTTTCAAACCTCTAAAGATAGAAACAAGATACAAGCATTCCCCTTTTAGAACATTAATGTTACTAACTGATATGAGAGCAAAAAATTTATTAACTTACAAATCATTTCAACAAGTTAATAATTTTAAATATCTTAGTTATATTTGAAGTCATCACAAATTTGAAGATATTTATTCTAAGATTAGAAAATTACGTACTATATGTCATATTGAAGGAGTCGTAATTGATCTAAATATTCGCTCACTCAATGCAGAAGGAAGATTTTTAATTAATATTCGAATGTCTTATATGTAATAGAGTGGATCGTGTGTTAATATTCATACTCATTTTCTATTTAACGAACAATAATTCGAAACGAGAAGGCGTACGATGATAATTTAATGCAAACGTTTTACAAACACATTTTTGTCATAATGTAACAAGACATTTGTCAACTTCAAATAGATACTGTGAACTTTAATGTACTAGTCTGTGTTTTTCATAAATGTTTTACATTGATGTGGGTGAGATTCTTGTTTATGGGCATGCGGCGACGTAAAATGTAAATTGTGAAAAACTCGAATTCTTACTTAAATGAGTGAGAATGTCTTGAAGTAGACAAGAGTATATCTTTCCTTAATTCAACAGGAATCTCGTGTTTTTAATATTTCAGTAATCATCTTCATTCATCTATTAATATAACAGCTTGCACAAATTGTTTAGTTTCTGATAAAAAACTAGGATGGCTAATTTTATGTGTTTACGTGTGGTCTTAAAAAATATCGTGCTATTTTTCTTCAGATATTTGAAAAGAACTGTTCTATTCTTTTAATCTAATGTTGTCAGTTAATTCTAGGTAAATTACTCAAGACGAAAATATTTGCTTTGTTTATTCTTAGTGTAATTTTTGGACAGACTCTTGAAAAATAAATCAGAAAACTTATGACACATGCTAGACAGATTGACAAGAATTTCCCAGACAAAAATTGTCTTTTTAAAGATGGCGTAGGTAATAGAGAGAGTAAAGATTCTTTGAACTTTTTAAAATAACATTCAAAAATACATCCAGTGCGTAACTAAGAAATGTTTTGTCCATTTCATGATACACGGGTGATTGCTTTTTCGAACTGAATTTAGAACACTGGACTGCAAATTTTAATTTTTTGTCTGGTGACTAACTTTAACGTGACCAGTTGGATATAAATTTGAAATCCGTTTTGCTCTATCACGAGTCAGTTTTATGTAATATAAGTATACCTTTACTTTCGACTCAAATACATTCATTTTATAAAATATAATAAATCAACAACAATATTGAATAAAACAATTGTTCAGCACTGTGATCATGTAATCTCATTTATTTGGGCATTAATAACATTTTATATTCATTTTTTCAAAATAACGCTTTTTCGATTTTCTTGTGTAATGTCCTTTTTTATCTCTTGTCAGTGACCAGCAATAGTGCGCTAACATTCCACATTCCCTGATAACGTTGTTCCATCACCTTGATGTCTTGGTGAAATCTTTCACCCTGCTCCTCACTGGCACAACCAAGATTTTTTGAAAAACCATTCAAGAGAGAGTGTAAGAAATATACCTTTACACTCATATTACACACTTGCTGACTACACTTTTTAAGAACATTGTTTACAATATTTTAATAATTTGGATTCTTGTGATTTTCTAGGACGTTTTTGATAACTTTCTTGGAAGCCGTCCATGCTTGTTTTTCGGCCTGTATCATTGTCTTCAAATATGGCAAATTTTTCCACCTTCCTTATCTGTGGTCGAACAAATATTCCCTCTGCAATCTTTGCATGAGATATTCTTGGAAATGACTTGCCAATATTTGTAACAGTTGCCTTCCTTGTTTAAAGTCTTTACAAACAGCTTCATAAGTCCCAATTTTAAGGTAAAGGAGGAAGAAGAACTCTGCGGTCGGCGCTGTACCATTGGTACATGGAATGTGCAAGGTTTGAGACCGAAACTGGCAGAAGTTGTGGCAGAAATAGATAAATTGGAACTGGATATTGTAGTCCTAACAGAAAACAAAAAGACGGGGCAAGGAGAAGTGGTACTAGGAAACTACTATCACATCTAGAGTGGAGTAACAAAATCAGCCATCTCAGCCCCTAAAGTAATATGAAACATGACTTTAGTGCTGTCCCGTGTCAGCAAATCTAATTTACGAAAAGTGAATGGTAAATGCGATTATCAATACTTGTGCTATGATTTACGTAAATTAGATCGCCTACTTGTTTTACTCGTGCTCCTTATGAACGTATTGCAGAGATGAGGGCGCGAGGCAGCCCGCGCAGCAGCGGCGCGCGGCGGGTGGCCGGCGGGCACAGGCGCCGACCGGCCTTCGCTTGCCTCGCGCGCTGTTCTTGGCGGCCGACGCGGCTTTCCACGCCGTTTGCGCGGCGCGCGCGTTTCGCGAGGCAGCGCATTTTCTCCTGGCGAAACTTCATATGGGCGAGGAAACGGAATGGGCGGCTGTGGAATCAATACGCGCAGTGATGGCTCAAAGTTAATTAAAGCTTGTGACTCATTCATGTCTCTGAATTAGAGTGTTATGAGTGTTATGAGACTTTTCATTGTGAGTTGCCAAAGCATTCGTAATTTTGTTTATGACATATTTTAAATCTAATAAAATTCAACTGTTGAACAAACCCGATTAAGATAGCAACGTAACTTGGCTATTTTATACGATTTTCCCCATATCGTGCGTGTTATTATGAATCTACGAAAGTAATTTTTACTTCTAAATCCAAAACAATCATTATGAATACAAAGGTAGGAGGGGAAATGTTAATTGAAAATTATACCATTATCGTAGATAAATTCTAATGATGTAATAAGAGTACGATTGTGTATCTAACTATTCAAAGACATAGTAAGAATTCAGGGCTAGACTAAATATTCATTAAAATAATGAGCTGTGAAGTAAGCAAACCGTTTACCAACTGCACCATCGACGGAGTTGTTTCGCAATGTTACAAATGCAAGCGGAAACGTGGAAGGAAATGCGCTCTCCGTTCTGCACAAATGGGGCAAGTAGGTCAGCGATTCCTCTGCGCAGCAGCCTGTTGTGTTTTTGTTTCTCGGATGTGTCCCACTTATAACTACGGGCGGGGAGAATTCCGCCCCCCCCCCGCGTGGTCTACCTCGCCCCGCAACGCGTCGCAGGCGCGCTGCCAAGGCGCTGCGGCAGTGGCGCGGCCGGTGGCGGCGGTGACGACGGCGGCGGCGGCGGCGATGTAGATCGAGTTTCCTGCTCTCTGCGGCGGGAAACGGGTCAGCTCGAGCGGAGATATCGAAATCGAACGTCTATCCTCCGATATCGAAAGCTGGCTACCGCGTCGGTACAAATTTCGTTTCAGAAATGCTTCAGCGCTGATTCACTGGTTCTCTGATTATATTTTGTAGTGTTGACGGGTCATTTACTTCTTCGCGTTTATAATAACAAAATGGCAAATAGTTCCAAAGCACAGTATATTAGTTTATTAACGTAGACTTCACGTTTTACATTTTTCAATCAAAATGTGGTAATGCAGTATCGAAAATTAAGAAATAAAGGAGCAACCATATTTTTTCATGTATTCTATCTGTTAGGTTTGACGTTAAACGTTTGCATTTTGAATAACAATTTTTACAGATAATATATATTTCAATTTATATTTTATGTAAACAATAATGTGTTTTTATTTATTAATTGTGGATATCTATGAACATATTGATAAACTTGAAAAAAAATGTGTTATGACATGTTGCTACATGAATTAAAAATCAATATTTTTCATTAAAATTTAAGAATTATGTTGCAAAATTATTTTTAATTATCAATTTTCAGTTCTAAACGAGAATCGTTTCCCTCTGCTTCATTAGTATTAACTGTTTAGATAGAACATTCAGACATTGACAGGTTAAGTAACAGACAGACCTTAAGTCTTATTACTCTGCAAAATATTATTTTACGAACCTTAAAAATAAACTTTTTTTCAAACAGTACGTAACTTTCAAAAATGAATAGCTTTTTTTGAAAAATAATTCTAATTTTTTTCATTCAATTAGTTGTACAAAGATACGTATCAAAAAATAATTGACAGAAACGAAAAAGTGTACTCTTAATATCGATAGTATTACTGATGTGTTAAAGATATAATTTGCAATTGAATGAAACTCGTCTGCACTTTACGTATGTGAATAAAATAGAAATAATTCTATAGATTCGCATTTATAAAAGCATTTCTACAACCTTTCCGCGACTATTGCGTCCCTTTTGAACGGACGCTCAGTGTTCGTTGGCATCACTGCGAAGAGAACAATCGATTTTCAAATATATCAGTTCCAGCTTTTAGAGGGAGCTACCACCTCCCAATGGAGGACCCTGTCCTTTCTGATGGGCTCTTCGCGTGTGGTTCCAAACGGACAACGAGATCAATATTAACTATTGCCTGCCTTCGTGCAGCCGCAGCCAAAAACCAAATTGACGTATTCAGCAAAGCACTTTTGTATTTGAATGTACTATATTTTAACTCGTAGGGTATTATTATCTTTTGCCGAAAAAAATATGATCTTTGAGAGCTTCTTAAAAAGATTCAAAAAGGTCTGGATTTGCTATGTAACTATTTCATGTCGGTATATTATATTATCAGTTCTTACGAGTGGCTACACATCGAAACACTTTTACCGGTAATCTTTAAAATATATTCAATAAAATCATATTGAAGTCCCATGTGACATTTCAATTAAAAGTTGGACCATTCTTAAATTTCAATTTACAATGAACCTCATGGCTTACACTCAGTTTTCAAGCTGGATACACCGGAAATCTAGGGTTGAATACTAAATTAACTTTTTCTCTGAAGAAAAAACAGTATGTTGAATTATTGAAGTATATTTTACTCAATATTTACCGCATTCAGATTTTACCTTCAAAACAAACGCAATGGCGATACTATTTTGGAAACAATTATGTTCATCTCTTTATACAACAGAGTAAATGTGAACATATATCGTTTGCCAAGTCAACTTGGCACCCAACAATGTTCACTGCTTACCCCATCGGACGACGGTCTGGCTTATTTTATGTTAATTGAATTGATAATGAAAACCGATCTAAACAACACATAATCCGCAACATTTATATTTCTTGATTAATTATTCAACAAATAACCTGACCTTCACATTATTAGCCTGTATTTCTGTCGGTATCCTCGAAAACAGTACGATTTTCTAATCATGTTTAGCTGCCTTTAGCTGCTTTTCAGCAAGTTATTCCAGTGAAACACTTCGTGTTTGCCAGGATTCGTCAGTTCTAAACATTCAAATTAAACCGCCGGTAATTTTTAGATAAAATGATAAAGTATGATTAGAAGTAACACTATTCTATTTATTATTGCCATACTGATGTACCATAAGATAATTCTAAATTGAGCTTTAATTTCAATGCTGTAACATACGATGATTCGGAACATTCTGGTAAACAATCTAACCGGATATATGAACATTTGTTTCACTCAAAAGTTGCGAGTCAGTAGTTCCCACAGATTTATATTTTCGCGGTTCGTAAATTGAGATATACTTCAAAAATCCAAAAGTGACATCCAGTTAAGATCTCCCAAGTAGTCCAAAGTGGGGTATATAATAGAAATTGTCGGGATAACCTAGTACTAACCGACATTATTTTGTCAGACATACGGAAACAAAGACTGTAAATTCAGACATGTCTGAGTTTGTGTGAAATCTTTCCTGCTGCTTTCTATACATGCATTGCAGATCCTAAAAGTGGGTTTCATTTGATGTGAAACTCAAAAGTATTGTATGTATCTTTTCTTTAAGTAATGTAAATGACTCGCGAAAAAGTACTTATTTTATTTGGAAAATGTATCGTTTTCAGCATACAAAAAGTACGCTAAACATAGTAAAGCGTTAATCATTGGATGAGTTGATAAAAAATATTCCGGTGCTGTTCCCAAGATCACATTTTGTGAATTTGTCATCGATAAACTACACTCTTCCTTTATATACTTATTGGTAATTACTATCAAAATCATTGATTTCGTAATTGGCAATATAACTGTTAAATATCGCAGTATTGATTATCCCTCATAATTTAAAAAAATGTCATTAAGCATATTTCTCGTTCACATTGACTTAAAGGAAACGAGTTGTGTGTTTCCTTTTTTAATATCATCATATTCAGTATCATGAAAGATTAGAATTGACTTTACTCGTTCGTAAATGAATATTTGGACTTTCTGTATTGTTGAAAGTGCGTGTTTCGCTTCAGCAGTTGCCAGTTGGTGCACTTACGCTGGCTAGTGAGGAGCGCTCTTCTGGGTCCCTCTAGCAGCCAGGTCTGCTGCGTCCCGCTGCCAGGCCAATCGCCGCCACTGGGCCCCGCGCCAAGGCACGCGACCTCTGTGACGCAACGTTTTATAGACCACCAGGATTTTATAGCTCTTGCTCGTGGGTCATCTCGGATTATTTGGTACTCGATTACGTCGTTGATATGTCCTGCATTCAGGACAGTTTATTGATCTGAAACCACTCAAGAGCCACTGTGGTCTGTCATTTGTTGACTTCTGTGACAAATTACGTACTATAATCATATTTTGAATGTACTTGATTTGTTGCTCTTGTTACGAGTAGTATATCGTTCATTACTGCCCGAAGTACATAGAATAGAAGTAATAATACTACTTTTACCTACATTATAATCATGAACAATCTGTCTCAAGATTGACGGAAATGGTGTTTGCGGTTCTGGATTCGCAATAAGTGTTTTATAATATGTATTTCCCTTTGCCGTGCGTATGGAACCAAATGCGGCCTCTAAACCGTACATGGATAGTTTTCCAAAATGGATTTCTTACATCAACGTGAGATCCTATGAAAGTGAAAGGAATATATTAATTTTGAGGTGTACTAAAAAAGTCTTGCTATATTTCTTTCTTTCTTTTTTCCCCTTTTTCTACAAAAATGGCTCCAGTGTTTATTTAATTTATTTCTTGTACAGTTGCATTATTTCTTGTACATACGCGTTTAAGAATAAGATAAAATTTCCATTTTGAATTTTCGAAAATTGCAAATGGGTTCGTTCCTGTCGTTCACCTTTATTTCTCTTGTTTCGTCTCTTGTTCGTGCACTTCTCTCGGAATTGATTTGTTTCCCCGTCCTGTTTGCCGCCAAAGAGGTCGTAACGAAGCACTTTGTTGACGGCGCCTCCTGTGAATGGGGCACGCGTGCGCGACGCCTCCGCGATTCGAGGCTTAACCTCGTGGCGACTGCCTGCGCGGGGCGGTGCCGAGAGAGGAGCGGGCGAAGCAAGGCGGAAGGAGGCGATGGGAAGGCAAGGCGGGACGGTGGGTGGACACGCACAAGAAGAGGACGAGCGCAGAAGGAGTGCTCAGGGAAGGGAGGTAGATGACGCGCAGAGGATGATAGGGACTGACGGATGGAGAGATTAGCTGTTTGTTGTGGTGAAACTCGTGGGATGAGGCGGGAATGGGCCGGGAGGCGGGAAGAGGGAGGAAGGGCAGGCAGGGCCGAGGGCAGCCAGACGCCGCAGCTTGAGGTACCGGGATGACGCAGTACTGCAAAGAATGAAGGAGAAGCAATGAACAGAATTGAATCGATTTTTAAGAATTTGCTTCATTTCTATTTATTGTAAGTCAAAAAATATACACTTTTCTGTGAATAATTGGTTACTGTCTCATTTGATACATTTAATAAAATTTATATACTTTAAAGGCTAAGAATTGATATTGTCATAAGTAGTAGTAATTAATGTCAAAATATAACACAATAATGATGTGGTCAATAAATATGTGAAAAATGTGTTTTTTCAAAAGATTAATAAAAAATGTGTTTCTGAACATTAAAATTTAGAAAGTCTATCGAATATAAGAACGTAGAATAACAGTTAATTTCCAAGTCCCTAGTATTTTTTTAATTTACAGTGAATTACATTGTCGTACATGAAAAGCACAAATTATTCATTATACACATTTTAAAGGCTCAATCAATTGAAAATTCTTCTGTGCAATAAAAATTAAATGAGTCTTTGAAGAACATGGCGCCCCTTTAGTGGAGCAGGTGTGGCGGGGGCCCAGAGCTCCGAGGGCACGCGCATACCCTTCACTGCCAACAGCAACGCCGCCGCCGCCGCCGGGGGCCAAAATAGCGCTGCCGCCGGGCCAAGGACCAAGGCCTCGCCCGCCCAGGTGCGCCCCGCCCCGTCCCCGCCCCGGCCAGCTTTCCCCGGCGAGGGTTCCCCAATCTCCAAGACGTGTTGCTAGGCTTCCCTTATGTCAGACGTCTCTTCCGGAACTGGTTTGGAAGAAACAATGGATGTGTCAACCAAATGGAGCGTTGGCAGTTCTCGCCTTTATTTCACGTTTTAGGAAAGGCTTTAATGAAAAGTATATTCTATTGAAAAGAGGCAGAACGCGTACAATATGATATTTCCGATGCATTTTACCGCATTTAAACATTCCTATTTAATGTAGCCTTCATAAGCGTAATGAAATGATTCGAAAGCTTTCACTTATATTTCTTTTAATCTGCCTTGCTAGAATTAACTGTCGCTATTGAATATACCTGCGAAAACATGAGGAAACGCGTTGAAGTTTATTATGCTCATGAAGTTAAACTCGTGGTGCTACAGAATGGTGCACAGACTTCCCATATTGATTTTCTATTTCCTTTGGTCTCGGTTAGCCATACGAACTTGCTACATTTTGCTCACTGTATTCAATTTCCGCCCAAAATACATCGTTTGATATTTTCTTCAATTTTTCATCCTAATAACAGAACGGAAATATTATTTTCAGAATATTAAAGAACAGTAAACCGCGTCCAAAATGACAATGTTTTTTAACAATTCGTAGTCGCTTGTAAGAAAATTAGCGCTTTAAGAAGATATTGCCCGAAAACTAATACAATTTTCACAAAAATGTCCATGACCATAAAAGAACAAATTATGGACAACAAATTTAATTCAAAGAAAAAATTTCTATCTTTAATTTTGCAGTTGTAGAAAGACTCCGAAAAAATCCAAAGTATTAAAATTTTAGAACATTCAGATTTAATCGTGAAAATCGGAACTATACCACACTTATACGTGCATTTTACTCTATTCTTACAAGAAATTTAAAGACAAAATTTGGAGCCGTTTTTGAGAAAATTTTGAAAATGTTCCAAGAGCTTCATGCAAAGTATCCACAAAAACTAATGAATCATTTTCATAATAGGAGAGCTTCAACTCGAGAAAAGTGGACGGGGATTTCTTCAATTTGGAAAACAGTATTAAGGCGCTAGTGTTGTTCACATATACCAGTCAAAGGACGAAAAAAACACTTTTTCTGTATCAGGCGATACCAACACGTGTATATCCGTTGAAATCTCGAAATCGACTTTCCGCAGCATTATATAACTTTCCCTATACTACGTATATTACTCCGTGTATACGTACGAATACGGGAAAGCGAAAACTAATTTTTGAAACTAACCCCTATCAGTAATAAGCTAATGTGTTATGACCTTTTTCATTTATTTTTTAAAGTGTTACTAAATTAAATGATAATAATCTGTGATAAACTGTCATTGCTGGCATTTTACAGATTTTTTAACAGCTTAGTACATATTTTAGTGTCAATATGCGAGATTAAATTATTCACTGTTGGGTTAATAAACTACCTTTGAGTAAGAATACCTAAAGTGTACGCCTCTAACGTAGAGAAAAGAGCAAGGCTTTTATCAGATGTCGCAATTGGAAGTTACCTTCTTTCCGCAAACTCATTCCTCGATAAAAGAAATATCCATCGCCAACAAACTGTACTTTTCCCAAGTGATTCTGCGCCTTCATATCGACGCGGGCCGAATGCGCTAAGAGAGGCAAGAACGGGATCTGCCCCAGAACCTCCCACCCTCCCCCGACACGACGACGTCGAAAGCATCGATCCAGAATCGAACCCCGGACCGCCAGGCACGCTGGAATGCGCAAGACGTGCGGAGGAGAGAGTATGGGCAGGAGACGGGCACGACGAGTGAGTCAGACCGCCCTTGGGCGCCGTGCCCATGGGCTCCGCGCCGTCACTAGCCCCCCCCCCCCGCCATGCCTCGCCTGCCGCGCCGCAGAGACTATTTGCGCGCACAGGTGCGACTTCACCACCGCCGCTGCCACAGTACAGTGGCCCCAAACTGTTCGCTGGAAAAGACAACAAAATAAAAAAAATCAGTGGGTAAAAGTTGTTAACTCATTCCATTCGTAAAAACACAACGGCGACGCACTATCTGAATGTGGGCATTCAGAGACAACAAATTCTAGAGCGAAATGTATTACCAGATAATACAAGAGTTATTGCAGATGAATGCTTTGCAAGATGGAGCTATGAGATACAAAGGAAAGAATAGCGTGAATTTATACTGCAATCGTTTCCTGTTAATGAAATTATGAAGAGACTACGATAAATAATTTTAAAAATGATGCAAATATACTTGTAACTTGTTTCAGAAAGAGATGATTAAATATTGTAAGGTAGACCCCTCTCCTCTTGTCTCTACTTTTGTGATAATGTACTCCTCTTTACGGCGAGAGAAAAAATGTAAATCCGAATAATGTTGTTTGCTACACATGCATATATGAATTTCTACAGCTGCTGTAGGAGGAATTTGTTATCACGGTCGCACGATATAACGTCCACTCATCTTTTCACCACTTCATCGCCTTCATCAAGTGTTAATGAACACACGCACGAAATATATTCGAAAGCTCTGACAATTGTAATGAAACTGATTATATAGAGCTCAACAACACTTACTTTCGAAGAACTAATACCAAAAATTTGTTCATGTGACGTGTGGCATTGTCTAAAATTAATTTATAAGTAGGCGCTTAACGCAGAGAGTGGTTTTCCCGATTTCCATTTCCTAAATCTTCAACTTCTTTAGTACACTGGTATGTAACCCAAATTTTCAATAATTTTACCTCGAACTTTCTGTTTTCCTATTCAAAACCCACTTAGAGTGATCGAGATTCCATCATGCGTATTGTATCTTATTCTTCGCGACAAAGATAGCTCTTGTAGTAGACATGATGTGGTAACTTCATTCCTTACACTTTTGACGTTTTCCGTTAATCTCTATTGCATATTCATTCATCCTTCCTAATGATTCTTCCACTTTTAACTCCCTTTAAAATATATCTTCATCCCCTTTTTATGTATTTCGTTATTTATACATTTGTGGAAGAAATGGCTGTTTTGGCCCCGCGCCGTTCGCCTTCCTCTCGGCCACTGCGCGCCGCCGCCAGCCAAGAGGCCGGAAGCCCCTGCCCTGTCCTGCCCAGCAGGCGCGCCCACCTGGGCCTGTCAACCTGCTGCCATCACAATTTCGCTTTTCGAGGCGAACTATCAGTGAAACTGATATGTTACGTCGTTGCTCTCCTAACTACGCCCTAAACTCTAAAGGGGGAAAATACATCGCTTTCTTTTTTTGTCTTTTTCTTTTTTTTTATATAAGACCGGGTGGCTTTTGTTTCTTACTAATTGTGTAAGATCGGATTTGTTATTGCTTTCTTGGAAAATGTAATAATCGTGTGACTCAAAGTAAAGTGTGGGTTGCTTAATTAAATAACAACACCAAGGAAACTTTACCTTAAGTTCTCACAATTCTGTAATGCCTGCAACTTTCATCCAAAATTGCCTCAGAAATATGTCATTTTACGAAAATGATCAAGGGATTCGTTTACAAGAAAATAGATCATTTTGCATGTGAATGAATAAATGGCAAGAAAAGGTATGAATCGAAAAATAAATTTGTTTTGGATTTATTGTAACAGAAGATTTGGATAGATGATGAAGAAACCACAATGTTAAGGACTTGAAAAAAGACTTGCAATTTATGGAATAAGCGTCGTTTGTTGGATGCTGCGGAATGTATTTGACCATCGAAATTAACACTTGTTACTGACTACGTATAATTCTCTTCGCTTAATGAAAAGAATGATTTACGTTTTCTGTTAATATTGTTTATGGGAAAAGGTTAAGAAGAATCTGGAACACAAATTAGAAAAACACGCGCTTGTTTAGAGTGCTATGACTGTGCCAGTCGCTGCGAATCAAATGGTGTTGACTTGACAAATTTTTAATAAATGTTATGTGTTCGTATGATTATATTGGTGTTTATTTTGTACATTTTGTTTTGGTGTTAATTGATGTTGACTAGATTGTTTCTAATATGTTAGGAGTTAATAAGTAAATTAAAGTCACTTTCTGTTAACTTTGTTACAGGGGCCTGAGCTGGTTCGGGTATCGAAGTTCTACAAGGAGTCAAAAGAAGGAAAGTTTGTCAGTTTCATTGACAAAGATGTCCGCACCCTTTACGACTCCTTTCGGCAGGGGGCCAAGGAATCCAGTAAGTACACGTGCAAGAAACTATCCATTCGCCCTATCCATACACTAAGAATTACAATCAAAACGCATAATTTCTGAGGTCAAGGTTTTATTTTACAGTTTTTCTAAGTATGTTAATTTGCTTTAATTTCCTTTCTCGAATCATGAAAATCAGAAAACGAAGGAGATATCCATGTGTCCTTGATGGAAAGAATGCATGTAGGCGATAAACATGTTCTGAAGAGAATGATAGCAGAATATACAGAGATAAGTTGGTCTTGAGAAGAATTGTGAGAGCTGGGTTCTCGAATTCAAGATTTCTTTAGGTTTCTGAACATGATTTACAGATCATGACTCACGTGCGATCGCTCAATTATTCTTTTTTGTGAGGTGGTTACAGTAAGATAATTTTAATGTTACTATGAAGCATATTTCAGAAAATAAATTTGTCCTTCAAAGATACCATGACTATGTTGTTCTCATAAGTTAGGAAAAAATCAGTTAATCGTGATACTGAAACTTTTATTACTTCACCTTCTAATAAATATATTCTATATACGAATGATTCATCTATTCTCGGTTTATTACTCTAATATCTTAATCATTTCTTACAATCAAGGATTGTGATGCTGAACCCTAGACTTTTGAGGCAGTGTTTTAATTCCCTCTTCGGAATTTCAACATAGGCGTTAGGGGAGGAAATCTTCCAATTTGAATCTCTTCCAAATTGAGCTAGGCCAGATTATGGAAAGAGTCGTCTTAAAAAAAGAGATAAAATATTTTCAAAATACAACATTAACTCCATCAACATCTTAATAGAGGCACGAAAATAATATGTTTCACGTATATGTGCCTCAGATTGTACATAGGCAAGCGTTACACTCGCTGTAATGTCACAAAATACATACACATGCCTAGAAAGTCAAATTTTCAAAGTAAAATAAACATTTAAAAAAAAAGAAATTAAAATGTTCGAATTATTGATAATTTCTACTAATCAAGCTTCAAGTAAGAGTGTTTTAGGTAAGATAAAAGAGAATAAAGAAACTTTCCGATGTCGTAGGATAAAAAGTTATGAAGGATGAAGTTAACACTTCTTTCGTTTTGATTATTACCAATAAAATCAGCATTAGGAATTCTAGAATAAAATCGTGAATAAGGATTTAATCTAAAAATTTTGTAATACTTCATTACGAAACGTTTCAAATGTTTGAACATTTTCATTTTTTTTTCTTTGAGAATTAATTTTTAGTCAACCAGAATTAAAAATAATTGATGTTATGGTGTGTTCACAGAAGTTCTATACTGCAAAATTTTTTGAACAATTATTTATCCCTCTACTAAGCTCGCATTGTAATTTCTCAGTAAGAGGATAACAATGAACAGTTTCTAACGAATTATTGATTCCATTGATGTGTTGTTATCGATTGATGTTGATGACACAAAGCGTTAATGATGTGCAGACAACGGGCCGTGCCTGGGGTGGCGGGACGCGCCCGGCCGGCCGTACCAGTGGCTGAGCTATGACGAGGCGCTGCTGCGCGCGCGCAACTTCGGCTCGGGGCTGACGGGGCTGGAGATGGGGCCCGGCTCGCTCATCGGCATCTACAGCCAGAACTGCCCCGAGTGGGTGCTGACGGAGCAGGGCGCCTACTGCTACTCCATGGTACTCGTGCCGCTCTACGACACGCTCGGCCCCGACGCCTGCGCCTACATCATCAAGCAAGGTGGGTCACGCCCCCCCCCTCCCCCTCCCCTTGACGGGTTTCTGGATGGCGCCAGGGAAGGGTGTGTGTGTGTGTGTGTGTTGAGATATAGCGAGGATCGGATTAATTAGCCCTTTCATATTCACATTATTCAAAGTGAATGGAGAAAGTCTGAAGTAGGAACAGCATCGAACAGGACAGGTGAAGAATAGTTGATATGTGATAAACAGGTATCAGACTTGTGGTGGGAAGTTTCTAAGGCTGGAGAGAGACAATGTAATTTCGAGATTATGCGAAAAATCATTATGCACTTTTCATCTTTATTCATGCAGTTTGGCATCGCTCACTGTCTGGCTAACTGGTGCGTTTTGATTTGACACCAATAACATTTCACATTTCGTTATTTATTTCTCAACATGTAGAAGAGACTTAAAATCAGAATTCATTTCTTCACAATTGAATTCTATTACATCTATCTCGGATCAAATTTGTCTTTTAAATTCAAATTCGCTCATTTTCAGATATTCAACGATTCGTGTTTATCTTCGTTGAGGTATTGATTCTTAATTTTCAAATTTAAAATGTCAATCAAAGCGATGCTCTTTAACCAATAAATGTATTTTTCACATCTGGCGTCGATTTTTTATTTCAACAATTTATGGTTTTATACCTCTTTCTCTCTTTGTCTTTTGATCTCGTCATAGTTGAGAAAATGAGCAACCAGTTAGATTTAGCAGACATTGCTCAAGCTTTGCTCAACTACTTCTACACACACACACACACAACTACTCACTTCTACTCAACAATTCAAATAAGATCTCTTCCATTTCATCTGAAATTGATGATTGGCAAAGCCCATTTACTTACGATTATCTCGGCGTTCACCCGTTCCTCCTACTATGTATAT
Source organism: Gryllus bimaculatus (assembly GCA_017312745.1). Lineage (NCBI taxonomy): Eukaryota > Metazoa > Arthropoda > Insecta > Orthoptera > Gryllidae > Gryllus > Gryllus bimaculatus. Next base: position 859,744 of record BOPP01000304.1, on the reverse strand, counting down.
CACTAATTGCATCGTCATACTTATTACTCTTATAATTATTATCCTACGCATGATAAACCGGAGGAAGACAACGATGTTTGCGATAAGATAATGTGGCATCTCAAACAGTCATTGTATTGTAATCCCGCCTTTCAAATCTAGGAAATATAAAAGTCAAAATGTTTATCAATACTTGGGTGAATTACATATCTTTCTAATCACATTTGTTCTAAAGCACTTACTGTTTGTTTTTTCACGTCTATTTCGTTCTCTCTTGACGGTGCTTCTATTTGTTCACAGCCCCGTTCCAAAAATGCTGCCGTTGGAGAAACGGTAGTGTTATTTAATTGTATTTCTTATTTTAAGATCGCCAGTTTCCCCACCCCACAAAAGAAGACGTCGTCCCCGCCTCACGCAGGAGTTGGAAAATCAATTATAGCTAAAAATGAACCAAATCTCCCAAAGCCCGAATCTTTTCCTTTTTTTTATTCGGGAGGGGGGTCGGATGCGAAGTCCCGTAGAATTATATTCGATATCCTTTTGTTTATAATAAACATATTTGTTATTATGCTGTATATTATTTATGTACTGAAGTTACAATACTATACAATATTATTGTTTAAGTGCTTACATAATTCAAACATAAATATTTAAATCAAGTTTGCAAAATAAAAGAAGGTAAACTAAAACTCTAGTCCCCGCCCTCCGAGATTCACTAGTGATGCTCCGTCACTTGAAGTTTTCTATAAATTACAAGTGTTCATTGAAATCTCATCTTCACTTTTAAAGTTCTACCAGTAAATCCATTGTATTTATTATGTCCGTATGAAATGACATGTGGTAAAGATACAAGCTAAAAATACGCCTTCACTCAAAATTATATTCAAATACACCAATATGAAATTGTCTCGTTTAACGGTATGGAAAATCAATATCAGTTTAGCACATGTAACACAGTGCATGATGACAAAGAGCTGGTGGGAATATTGGCGCGAAGTATTGGGAGTGTCCGAAAGTAAACAATTTCAAATTCAACTTTATATTTAGTAAATATAGCACTTCAGTTTTTATAAAGGTTTGTAATGGCACGTGCGCTTGATAAATGAAGAATCCACATAAGGGGATAATGCATGCACATTGCATGTCGACAATTCTGGATCTCATAAGATTGGTTTGGCGTTATTACTTCACTCACGTTCCAACCCTTCGTACAAAATAATAATTTCCGCTCTTATTTATCCAAATCTCTTCTGGGATGTTTTCGGGTCGCGTGGAAACCATCCATTTTTTTAGCAGATGATAAAATAGAGCACAAGTGCGAACTGTATGGGTGTATGCGTGCGCAGCGGACATTCAGGTGGTGATCGTGGAAGACGACGCCAAGGCCAACCTGCTGCTGGACCGCGCGCCGCGCTCGCTGCGCCGCCTGGTGAGCATCAAGGAGACTCGCCCAGCCACCAACCAACGCGCGCGCAACCGCGGCGTGGAGGTGCTGCGCTTCGAGGACGTGGAGAGCGCGGGCGCCGCGCGCAACTCCCCGGAAGTGGTAAGCAGCTCGCT
>BOPP01000304.1:840528-851666 GCA_017312745.1 Gryllus bimaculatus | reverse complement strand
TATACGACCCAGAAGGAGAGAAAGGGTATTTCTTTCACAACGACCAACTGAACACAAAAAAATTGCACTTTTCAAATGCACATTATCAAGCAGAAAACCTAACATCGAATGAAATTAATTTCGCCAAATATAAATAATGAATTCAATACTGTCAAGAATTGACTGAACTTGTGTTCTTGTAATAACTCGTTATATTCATAAAGCTAAGTTGCAGCTAGTGTCAGACGAAGGTACGAGTAGAAAATGGGTATTTCCCTCGGACGCCACCCAGCGCTCGGCGACAAGACCACCTGGTTTGCGCAACCAAAGGCCCTATGTTAAAGCGCAGGGCCAAAGAGTAAATACACTAACCGCAGTAATGGAGCCAAGAGTCTAGGATTGGTGCAATACCTGGGAGGGCACCAGACGCCGGAGAGAGCGCCAGTTGGGCGCTATTTGGGTTCAAAATGATTTCACATTCATCGATTTTGCTGCAGTACCTTGAATGTTGAATATCATTAAAAGAGAAATATGTATACCTAAAATATTATAAGATCTTTTTCGATTATCTGGGGGGTTGTGTAATCGAACAACCTAAACACCAGCCGCCACTGTTGATGAGGTATTTTATTATATTGTTTCAGAAACTTTTATTAAACAAATGCTAATTATCAAAAAATTTATTCACATTTTCTTAAATATTGTTCATTTTCAATATTGTAAATTTTTATTGCTTCGTTAATTAAAAGCTAAAACTTGTTCCCAATAATTTATGAAGCAACAATTTTATATACTGTTCTTAAAATGTATACAGCATGTAGTGAATGCTTCCCTTTGCATTCATCTCTTCAACTATTGTAGTAGAAAGTGAATATAATTCTTTCCTTTCAGTCATGTCATTCATTTCAATCTATTTACAGAGGGATCATCCGCAACAATAGCTTTTGGGACAAACTTGTCTTCCGAAAAGTGCAAGAAGGGGTAGGCGGCCGCTTGCGACTTATGTTGGTTGGCTCTGCTCCACTCGCTGGAAATGTACTTACATTTGCACGCTGTGCTCTTGGCTGTTTGGTGAGTAATACTATTTAATACCGGAGAGGTTCCTCTGTCGTCTCGACCTCTCTCTTCCGCTTCTTCCTTTTCCCCCCTCCCTTTCCTCTCCTTCCCTTCCTTCTCCCTTCCTCCCCTTCTCTCTCCCCTTCTCTCCTCCTCTTCCTCCTCTTCTTTACCCTTCCTCTCTCTCTTCTCCCTCCCTCTTTTCTTCCGTTTCGTTCTCTCCTCTCTTTCCTCCTGTCCCGTTCTCTCCCTCGTCTTCTCTCTCTCTCCTTCCTCTTCTTCTTCTCTCTTCTCTCTCCTCTCTCTCGATCCCCTCTTCCCCTTTTTCATCCTTTTCACCTGCTTTTCTCTCTGGTGTGTTTCATCTTCTCTACTGTCGTGCTTTTCTAGTATATTTATACCACTTACTATGTAGCAGCTCCGTCTCGGCCAGTTTTAGCGTACTAATAGGCCCACTTATATTCCTCTTCAATCTTGTCACATCTGATCGCCCCTATTCTTTTGCGTCGTGTCATACTACGTTACTCTATTACAGTTCTTATAGGCAATTTGGCGTTTCGAGATTATTCTACTGCCACGTGATTACGTCCATTCTTATCCTCGCCTGGGACCGTTCTAATACGTCGAAGGCTATTTAGGTTTTTTATTGTGCTGCATAATAGGACTTGTGTATAGATGCAAAAAAGTATTTAAGAAATTTTTGTGTAGCTCTATTTTTAAACAAAAAACATTTTTTATTATATTGCCTTACTTCGAAGACCTACTTCAAATCGCAACTACTCTATGTTTTCGTGGAAGAAAGTCACGATCGTAATTTTAAATTCTGTCTTTTGGTACTTAATTACTTTTTTATCGTGTGAGATCTTACTGTCATATTGTTAGTATTTATTATTGGAAGACGTCCGGAACAAAGTCGTAAATTTGTTGTGCGTATATTTTCGTTATATGTATGGGTGCGCTCAGTTACCGGATGAGGTTAATCCGTGGCTGTGTTCTTCTATTGTCGCGAAAACATGAATTGTAAAAAATTTGCAATTTTTGTAGTGTCATGTTGTACACACTGTTTATAGGTAAAGAAGTACTTCATTACATCAAATGATTCTGTTTTAAATTCTTAAGTGCCTTTTAATTTGGGCAGATTTCTGGTCGGGGAAATATGCATAGTTTTTGTAGAAATTATGGTTATCTTAGGAGCTAGTATTATCGCTTACAGTACTTTCTGTTCGTCAAATAATTGGTTTCGGTATATGACTTTCACAGAACTTTTGGAGTGTCGTACAGGCATTCTGTTAGCCATGAAGTTTATTTTCTATTTATGGTAAGGAGATTTTATGTTCCTTTTTTCGATGTCTTTAGGTTATTGCATATACATATAGTTACGAGTTTTTTTCTTGATATTTATTAGATTAGTACGGTCCATTCTTTCGCCTGCTTAGGTATTTTATAATTTCTTATGTTTCTTTGTTACTTCGTAATGTACCTTTATGTGTTAGAAAGTGGAACATTATTTTGCATTTTATTATTTAATTATTTACATTTTGTTTACATCACCTAAGAAGTTTCCACAATTATGGGAAGACATTTACTCTTGGTCAGAACATTATTACATTATTAGTATTTATTTTTTATAAATTTATTATTTATTGATTTTATTATATTATTCTTGTATTTATTGTAATATATTAATTGGCAATTTACTTCCATTTGAGTTGGGAGGATGTGGTAAGTGTCGTCCGGCTTGTCTGTTTGCACATTGAGTGTGCTCTGCCCCTCCCTAACGCCCCGCAGGCTTGTCCGGGAATCTGTGCCCGTGTGTTACATTCCCCGTTCAGGCAAGACCACGGCACCCATGGCGTATGCTGGATCGCACGAGAATGTGATTTTGCGTTCCGGTTGTTGCCTCTGGTGTTGCTTGGCAGCGTGGCGACCTACAATCATCTCCGCAGTGTTAACGGTCATTGATACTCTTTTGCACTTCTGCGCCATGCTCTGTAGCGCTGTTGGAGGTGAGTGGGGGTGGTTTTTGATTAATCGCTGCGGATGAGGGGCTAGAAGTGCAGACGAATCTGCAAATTACCGAATGACTGACGCTCCAGTAAGCGTTAAGGAATTTATGGAACGTTGTTTGGGATTGGCGGAGTGAATAACATTTTTTTAATCAGAGTAATCTATTTCATTCTGTTTCAGATTTTATTATCATACTTTTATTATGTGTTATTTGGGATAATTTTATATTTCTAGTGGATAACGTTTCATATGATTAGTTGCACTTGATTTAAGGTCTGTGTAAGATTGTAACGGGTTGGTTCTAATTTATAGTTAGTGTGGGGCTATATTTTTCATTTGCTCTTTTTCTATTCAAACTACGTCATGTTCGTTTTCCACCGATGATCCGAATATATAATGTCCGTTCTCATTTCAGCGGTCCGCCCCTTCATTTCTGGCTTATTGGTCGCTTGACAGTGTCATGATTATGCGGGGTTTTTATATTAATCTTTGTGAGCTTTTTTTCGGACTTTCGTTTGTTGACGATCCGGGTATCCTGAAATGAATAGGTTTCGGTAATATCTGAAGTGTATTTATATATTATAATTGTTAGATATTTTAATGCCAAATGGTAGCTTGGTATTCGTCCGACATCCGATGTACTTCTGCTTTTCTGTGTCTTGGGGCGTCTTGAACTTAGGTTCCAGAATTTGCGGCCAGGATATTGGATACCTTACGAGGGACGAGATATTCTAATGTTTCTTTGGATTTTGGAAGAGTTCGTTACTTTTCAATCTGTATTTTATGATGTTATTTGGTACTTTCCTCGTTATATTTTAGCAAATTTAAATATGTTTTTTATGATTTACAATTATATTGGAAATTCGTTTCAATAATTGTCGTGTATTATTTACGACTACAACATGAGTCAGGACGCCTATTTAATATTCGATAATACTGTGTTTGCTTCTTCCTGTTATTAAGTTACAGCGAGATTATCTTTCTTCTTATTTACTGTCTTTACTAATTGGTTGTATCTTGTCTTTCCAGGGCCTTCCTCAGAAAAGATTATATTGATTCTGTTGAAGCAGTTTGGATTCCACGTTTAGGACCTCTTGATTTTTCCATCTAAAGTTCGCTCCCCTCTCCGATTATTAAACAATTAACTGATTTCCTATTGATAACTATATTTAATTTTATTAGTCTTAGTTTGAATATTGTGAATTTATGTAAATATAGATATATTTTTATTTATTTTATATTTTATAAAAAATGTTTGGGGCACTTCAATGAATGACGGGGTGCTGGGATGTGTTTGTTATTTGTGTCTCCCAATATCTAATGTCCTTATTCTCTATCATATATATTCTTGTTCACTCGCTAATATTGGTTGTTACAATAGCGGGCGTTGCGCTTATTTGGTACTGCATGATTTCAAAAACTATTATGTAGTTAAAAATATTCGTTTTTTAAGTATTTTTAGTAGCAGTAATTAATTTGATATTTACGGTATTAAAAATCTACAGATATTTTAATGGTAATTCGATCATTAATCAACTGAAAAAGTAGCGATTGATATGATCTTAATGTTAAGTATTTTGTGAGAACTAAAAGTTGTCTGAGTTCAGGTTTTCTAGATGTAATCGATGAGTTGGTTTTAGTTTCTCTGCAATCTTTTTATGTTGTTGCTTTAGATGTTTGTGTGATTCTGTTAATGCGAATGGGAATTTGTATCATGTGTGTGGTTGGCTCGATTGGTAGTGTTTCTTTGTTCTTTTACTGGAGCATGTAGAAGAGATGGCCGTAAGATGAGTGGTGAATAGCTTTTTACGGGAGCTCTGTGTAATGGTCAGCTTGTTGCCTTGTGTTTTGATCTTGATGTCGCACACTCGCTCACTAGATTAATATGTGATTGTCGTAGAGAGTTTGGGTTCGTTCATTCAAGAGAGGTTCTTTTTTTATAACAGATTGAGCGTAACGTGGAATGTAATGTGAATGTTAAGGCTCGCACGACACATTTATCACTCTCATTAAATGGTCATTGTACATATTCTGTAATGTTTCTGATTTGTTGATAGTGGCAGGCGTGGTGCCGTATTCTCAACAACGTTGCTGGATCTTAACATCGAATGACGGGGAATATAATGTTCCAATTTTTAGAACACTATATTTATATAATTATAATATATGTTGTATGGCGCAAATTCAATGTGTATTCTTTAATCTCAAAACCTCATTTTGGAATAGCTAATATAAACATTGGGGTACATATATTTTAATTGTATAATGGTCTGTATATTGTGTTGATTCTCTCTCGCTCGTTGCTTGCACTTTCGTTTTGCTTTTTATCTTTCAGATTGTCAGCATTATGCAGTTATTTTGAATTTTAGTTCTTTGGCTATGGATACACATTTAGTTGTCGGAAATTTATGAATCTATGACATATCAATATGTCATGAGGATACTTGTTTTCTCTGTAAATAAGAGTTGATCTGCTTACTTCTCATAGTCACTTGCTGCACTTATCATCGTTACTCAAGCTTACTATTTTGTTTGGACGTCGTTCTGTTACCACTATGTTTCTTCATTGTACTTTGTTTGTTTATTTTTCCTGTAACTTTTTTGGCTGATTTTATATGAATTTATTTTTTTCTTTCTAAAAATGTTTTACTATCTGCTGGTTAATTACATCATGATCTGTGTATACAGTCTACATTGTGTATAGTATTCTGTCATTTTTCAGCGTATATATGTTCTTCCTAAAGTGTTTAATTATTCTTGTATTTTAAAATTCTTCTAGTAATTTTTACCTGTTTATATGTAGGATTACTAAAATCTTAGTATTTTAATAAGGTGCGTTAAGTATAGCTTTTTCTTAGTTTATTTATATAGTTAACTAATCCTACGTTATCTTAAGATGTTCGTGGAATTTTTGATTTTTGAAGCAAGAATATCAGCTGTCTTTTCTAAAATTATTTGTCTATCTTGGCTTCTTTGATTTATAAAGTGTATGATTGTTCTCTTTTATTTTTCACAATGTATTCTGTGAGTTCATTTGATATATTCTGTTCTTTGTGCCATTAGATTTTCCAGATACGCTTTAATTACTATCATTTGAGGTGGACTTCGAATTAAATTCTATTCCTTCCGTCAGATTTCATGAAGTTGGTTTCATTTGGCATATATTTGGAGTTTAATTAGTTGGTGATGGTTTTATATCGCCTGACTTTTGGCTTTTTTGATTGAACTTTGCATAGAAACTAGTGTGTTTGTTGATATACCTCTGCTGATATCTATCTCGGTCCTTTTATTGTATATATACGTTTCAATTGCTGGTGCACGATTTTCTTTAAAAAGCTTCAATTATATTACTCTTTGTTACGATCACAAACATTATTTTTTATATGTTTTCTTCTTTGAATTAATGTTTTAGTAATGTTAATTCTGTATTAATTTTTTCCTTGACATGAACAGTAGAAGAAGCTGTGAAATTTATTACTCTTAGTTGGATATTAATTCTAATTTTCTTTTCTTGTTCATTTTGGAATTAGTTTAATTACTACATTATCTTCCTTTTGTTCTTTCACATCCTTTCATTTGTTTTAGTCTTCCTTTTTCTCTTGAGATGAAGATTGTGATAGAACGTCGGTGCTTAAATATTGTTTTTATTGTCATTTCCTTTAAGTTTTTGTCAGGATTATATTTGTTCAACATTTAGTTCGTAAGTCTGTCACGATTTGTAGTCTTCTAACTTATATTTTCTTTGATAGTTTGCTCACATTTATTTATATTTCATTAATTCAAGGGGCTTATACTTTCCGGTAATGAAGTCGAAAATCTATTAGATTTTTTTTATCTTTCTCTTAATATTTTTAAATGACTGGTCGGTTTTTTATTTTGTCTATCTGACCTTGTGAAAAATTTTTTCATTTGCATTGAATAGGTGTCTCTTTGGGCTTGGTAAAAATTGTGATTTTTTTGCTCTAAATCTCGAAATATTGTCTACTCCTTAATGGAATTATGGGGTATTTAGCGCTATGTCTTCTCTTTACTATTTCTTCTAATATTTGTATATTAGGTTTTGTTTGGTTAAAATAATTGTTGGCTTCTATGTCACGATATCATTTCTGGTATAATGAAAATTTCTATATATTTTTATATTTATCTGATTTGCTATTTGCTTCTCATCAGGGTCGACCTATAACTTTAATCGTATGACAATATGATAATGGACAATATTGAAGCATCTCTAGATATAATTACTTATTTTTTTAATAAATTGTACTCACTACTTTCCTTTTGGAATTTCCTAGACTTTATTACCATTATAGCGTCAATTTTTGGTTTAGTCTGTAGCTTATAACGTTTTGTAGGGGATCTTTTCCTGGGTCTCTTGGTTAATTCTTGTCTAAAGACATGCTAAGTACGCTCTTAATGTTTCTTTCTCTCTGCGTCATTGATGCATTGGATGTTAATGGTAAGGTCCAAATTGTTTGAATTCCTGTTTGTTTTATTGGTTAACCTGATTGTTCTTTGCGAAAACCTATTGTCGGTATTTTTGGAAGTGGTACTCGAGATCCATCTTGGGTTTTGTTCGGAATTTATCGGTTAAAATATGTTTTGCTTGTCCTGATTTTTGTCTGCTATTGTTCTTCTTTTTGGTGGAGTACTTTCTCAATGAATGTTGTAGCATCTCATTTCGAATCGTTTTAGTAGTCCCAGAACTACCTTGTCTGCATTTTTTTCCTATGATTTTTATGCTATAGTTCTACGTTCTGGAATTGAAGAATTCCTGGATTTTGGTGGATTTCTTTGTTAGCTTTCTTCTGTAGCTTCTGTTTCGAAAGCCTATATCTTATATTACATGCACCTTATTCATCATTTTAGCGAAAGCTTCAAACCTTCTGTTTTCATAGTTTTGTTATTTTGGTAGTTATACAACATTAATAAAGGCAATAGACATAAGTTATAGATTTAAATTGTTGTCTAAGTCCGGGAGTTAATAGTTTTGTCATTTCGACTTGGACCTATAGTTATATTCACGGTGGCGACATTTACTCACCTAATATGGTTAGTTGATATTAGATGTTAATAATATTCAATTAAGTCAACGATAATAATTTTAATTAGAATTTCTATTTTGTGTTTATTTTTAGCGTGAGTTTTTCCAGATAGGTCGCTTTATGTTTTGGGATTTTTAAGCATCTGTTAGTAGGTCTTACGGAATTGATAGATGTGATTACTAACAGTAAATATTTTCATCAATATATTAAGCCTGCTTATTACGTGTACTTATTTTGTCATGGTTATCAGCGAACTAGACTGTCAAATAATGCATAACAAGTAGAAATGCATACAATCAAGTAGAAATGCTGGTCTGTCAAGTAGAATTTCTAACACACGCGGACTTACATCACAACTTGTAAGTTAATTGTAAATTCAGAGAGTTAGAGTTTATGTGAATTTTTCGATCTTGAACCATTTACCATTTCTATTTTTGTTTGAATGACAGAGGCATTTGGTATTATTCAACTATAATGTAAACACACGACTTTGGGGGTAGCGCCATTCGAGAGGCACTCGTCGACATGTAAGAAAATATAGTTCAAAAGTTCATAGCAGAGACAAAAACTATTATGATATATATTTTCCTTGATTTCATCGGAGCTGTTGAAACGGCAAAATTCGCGGAGTAAACTATATAATAGATGTATTATATCGAGGTTACTATACAGATTCAAAATGCAATGGTTTTTATTATTATTACATAAAGATACATTACTTATTTAAATTATATATACTTAAAGTCCAGCGTTAAATATGTGCGTTTACGTAGGCAGATGCGCATGCTCCGATTCCGAGATCGGCAAATGAGGCCGTTGCATGCATCGCGCCAAAGACACAGTTGGGGCGGGGCATTCTCAATTGGGCACTGCGCGTAATAGGAAGACGAGCGCGGTAAACCGGGGTGGGCCGAGAAGAAGCGGATCGGTTACATCCGAGAACCGGCGTTTTATGAGCGCTCGCTTACGTGAAACAGATTACAGCTCGTTGGAGCAGAAGAGCTATGGTGAAGTTCTTTGGAATACATAGGTGCCTGCGGGGTCTAGCCTATTCCAGCGTCTTGTCTTTTCGTGCACGACATTGGTTCAGTTTGTTAAATCTTTTTAAGTACCTGATATTTAGATCGCTATTCTAGTAGAGGGCTTCCGCTCCCTGTAATTCATAGAGTTTCTGCCACTGGTAGGTAGCGAGAGGTATTTTGAGTTGGGTATGTGGTATTGATTCTGAAAGGACGCACATCACTTAGTAGCGCTCTTATCCATTGCCACAAAAGTACGCTGTAGAATTTCTTACCTATATTTCATATGCGCACAGGACATGTCTCAGTTGTTGTGGCCTCATGCCGATTATTCCGCGGCGGCAGATTGTTCGTTGCTTTTCGACCTTGAATAATTCTATCTTATTCTAGGGTTGTCTGGTTTATTTGCCAAATTATAATTTAGACTTTAAATATTAGTATAATATATCGTAACTGCAATACTGTTGTATCCTTAAATTAATATCGTTTTACCTCTTCTATATAGGTAAAATGATATCATCATTTTTTCTTATTCGATTTGTGAAATAATATGTTCCACACAATACTTCTATTTATATATCAGTTAGAAAATTTTATTAATTCGTGCTGTGGGGCATAATAATTCGTAATGCTATTGACGGAAACCCAGAAGTTGTATTGTACAGGGGATTTTAAGAGAGTTTTATTTGTATCTGTTCAAAAACGGCTCAGGTGGTCTATCAAATTAAATATAGACTATTTTGGCACTGAAAGTAGCAACACATATAATATTAATAGCAGAAGTTTATGGGCTTAACTATCTGACTTGTTATGACTTTAATTTTTCTTGGGGACACGAATTATGTACTTAAACCTCACCATTGAATTTCAAGTTTATTGGGATTGTCTTTTAGCTAAATTGGGTCGAACTGACTTGTGTGGTCTTCATTGTTAATGAAAAGGTGTTGTTAGCTCTTATAAGTCGTATGGGAGTCTGAGACTAATGCGGTAGTGGGTCAGAAGCAAGGGGTTTCTGAAATAAGAAAATAATTGGAAAAGTTTATAATTTCGGATCTTGGTACGACCATCGAAACACGAATTTTTCTGTTCCTTCTCTCGTAGCAGCCCAGACACGCTGGTTTTTGCGCAACAGGGACGGTCTTAATTCTACAAAGAGCAGGGCTGTGTTAAGATTGCACTAATGAGTAATGGAGCCAAGAGTCTAGGATTTGTGAATACCTGGGAGGGTGCACAAGCTCTGCTCGGGAGAGAGCGGCCAGTTGGCGGTATTTTGGGTTTCAATGTTTCAATTCATCGTTTTGCTGAAGTACCTTGAAATGTTGAATATCATTAAAAGAGAAATATGTATAACTAAATTATTATAAGATCTTTTCGATTATCTGGGGGTTTGTAATCGAACAACCCTAAAGCGCCTAGCCGCACTGTTGTGGGTATTTTTTTTATATTTTGTTTTCAGAAACTTTTATTTAAACAAATGCTAATTATTTCAATAAATAATTTTTATTTTAACATTTTCTAAATATTTGTTCATTTTTGATATTGTAAATTTTATTGGCTTTGTTAATTAAAAGCTAATATGCTTTGGTTCATTATTATTTATGAATTTGCATTTACATTTTATATATCTGTTTTAAAATTGTTATACAAGGCATGTAGTGAATGTTCCCTTTGCATTATCTTTCGATACTATTGTAGTAGTAAAGTGAATATAAATTCTTTCCTTTCAGTCATGTCTTACATTCAAATCTATTTACAGAGGGATATCCCGACAAGTAGTTTTTGGTGAAATCTTTGTCTTCCGAAAAGTGCAAGATAGGGGGTGGCGGCCGCTTGCGATTATGTTGGTCTGGCTCTGCTCCTGATGATCTCGCTGGATAATGTACCTTACATTTTGCACGTCTGTGTTTTGGCTGTTTGGTTGAGTATTTGAGCTTATTTTAATTGAAAAAGGCTCAACTTTTTAAACTATTTTTTTAGAATCTTTTTTAATTGAACTTTTATTTTTTTTATTGTCTTGGCTTTTTCTTTAAAAAAT